>JALLKD010000454.1:0-113686 GCA_023509735.1 Fusarium liriodendri | reverse complement strand
TTTGGCATCACCGGAGTTGATGTATAATGTCCTGTTCCGTCCTTCTCTTCTTGGCACTTCCCACCCGCTCACGATCAACCTTTCTCTCCTTTACTCTCCATTCTTCGCACATTCTCTCTCCCTAGGTACTACAGCACATCACTCTCATTCTTTCTTGTCTTTCTTCCATTCTCTCAAATTATCAACAGTTCACCATGAAGTTCTCCTCTTTCCTCTTCGCAGCCTCGCTGGTCGCGGCCGCCCCCGCCAGCATTGAGCCCCGCCAGTCCCCGAACAGCATCAACAAGCTCATCATCAATAAGGGCAAAAAGTACTATGGCACTATCACTGACCCCAACCTCCTCAAAATCGAGAAGAACAATGCCATCATCAAGGGCAACTTTGGTCAGGTCACTGCTGAAAACAGTATGAAGTGGGATGCCACCGAGCCTCAGCGTGGTCAGTTCAACTTTGCTGGCGCCGACCAGGTCGTCAACTTTGCCCAGCAGAACGGCCTCAAGGTTCGAGGCCATACCCTTCTTTGGCACTCTCAACTGCCTCAGTGGGTCCAGAACATCAACGACCGCAACACTCTTACTCAGGTCATTGAGAACCACATCAAGACGGTTGCTGGCCGCTACAAAGGCAAGATCTACGCCTGGGTAAGCACGCATTCAACTGATCAACATTACCCTGAGATAGCCCACTAACCATAGTAGGATGTCGTCAACGAAATCTTCGAGTGGGACGGTCGTCTCCGTGACTCCGTCTTCTCCCGCGTTCTTGGCGAGGACTTTGTTGGCATCGCCTTCAGGGCCGCCAGAGCTGCTGATCCCAATGCCAAACTATATATCAACGACTTCAGCCTTGACTCGGCCAACGCCGCCAAGGTCACCACCGGCATGGTCGCTCACGTCAAGAAGTGGCGCGCCGCTGGTATCCCTATTGATGGCATCGGCTCCCAGACTCACCTTGACCCCGGCGCCGCTTCCAACATTCAGGGCGCTCTCCAGGCTCTTGCCGGCTCTGGTGTCTCTGAAGTTGCCATCACCGAGCTTGACATTGCCAGTGCCCCTGCCAACGACTACGCCACAGTCACCAAGGCCTGCCTCAACGTTCCCAAGTGCGTCGGCATCACCGTCTGGGGTGTCCGTGATCAGGACTCGTGGCGCACCGACAAGAACCCTCTTCTCTTCGACAACAACTACTCGCCCAAGCCTGCCTACGACGCTGTTGTTCAGGCTCTCAGGTAAATGCGGGTAGGGTGCTTTCGACGTGTATCCCGCGGTTACTTTTTGGGATTGTTTGAAAGCATGTCCGGAGTAGCGACCTATGGTCTACGGTCCGCACCGTTCTTTCTTTGTATATAGTAGTTTTGGAGTATATATCTTCTATGATGGAAAGAGGAAGTCATGCCTCCTGGAGAGACAAACGACATAGGTGCCCTCCTGGCTAGACTCCAGTAACCCACGAAGCATTGTAAATAACAGCCCCATGCTGCGCAAGGGTTTTCAGGACAGTATTTATTTGCCTCCTGATCATTATCTCAGGGATCCTCGCGACGCTCAGGGTTCATAACAAGTACGGCCTGGCTTCACAAGGTCAAGATCGCCGTGATGCCCAACCTCCTCACACATAGTGAGGACTAATTTTTCCACAAGAACTGACTGTTGCATAAAGCCAGTAAACTCAACTTCTGGTGCCATAGGGGGGATCCATGGGTTCTAATCTGGGTCCTTGTCGAGTGGCTTGATGCCGAGATTGCGCTGAATCGTCGACCTCGATGCCATAGCCGAGGATGAAATGGATGAGGGTGCGTCATTTTCCTCCTGAAGCAAAATAAGTGGAGTTTATGTCAACCCATTCCCTTCTATGGGGGATGTTCTTTACAAATGGAAAAGACTCAGGGCTCTCAATGATCTCTCGACACCACCGCCTTGGGCAATCATCAAGCAGTGAAACAGCAGTCTGAATCGCTTTCCTACGCATTCTGCTCTAGCTCAAACAATCAGAGAGCTCGTGAAAGGATCTAGAGTACGCCGCTTCGAAAGAGAAACTTCGTACAGATCGGCTCTGCGTTGTATTCCCAAAAAACATAGGGGGTGAGATCTCAACAAGCCATCCCGGCCTCTGTCTCAGGTACGTGGGCTACTGAAACAGAGGCATGAGTAACGGCTGACTTATCTGGCAGGTGGCGGTCACCGAATGATTAGGCTTTCAACCTTCAGCGGCAACGTGGAAACATGAACAGGAGTGCCAGTTTAACTACTTTTGACACCTCGGTTAGCACCTGAAGGATTGTTGGGGTAACGGTTCATGAAGTACTCAAAGTGCCACCATGGCAATCATCTGCTGGAATTCTGCTGTCTTGGCCAGTTTACCAAACTTCACAATTCCTTAATACATGTCGTTGAGGCCCATCAAATGCTCCTCCCGCTGTCAACGCACTGACAATTGGCCTAGACCTCGCTAAAGCTGACTCCTTTACCAGTGCCTCGGGCCAAGAGAACGTCGGGATGTGGGCGCAGGCCCCAGGGGTCCTCAGTAGTGGAATTAAGATCCGCCGAGCTAACAGCCCCAGCATCTGATGCAAGCGGCTGAAGAGCTGCGCGAGGGTTCCCTGTCATTAAATTAAGGAACATTTAGAGGAGCGGGGCAGGGTGTGCCAAGGTGAACTTCTGAACTGGTAATTCGTCTGATTAGCCCAAACCCTGGAAAAGACCAGCGGATTCATTCACCGGCACTTCTTGGTATTGCATCTTTGAAACATGCTTATCCTTTGGCTCATTGTGAATGGCATGACGTCGTAGAGCGGGTAGAAGGAATCATGATATATAAAGACATGGCTGTCCCTCAACATCAGAATTCTTCGTTCCTCACTATCGCTTCCTCATTTCATTCATTCGTTTCTAAGAGCTAGTCTCTATTCCATTCACTCTTTTACTGCCAACTTCCTTGCTACAGCATTCTCTTCAAGTCACAAACACTCACTTCAACTACCAACTCAACTCCAGTAAACATGAAGTTCTCCGTCGCTTCTGCCGTCCTCGCCTCCGTCGCCTCCGTCTACGGTCACTACACCTTTGACCAGCTTGTTGTCAACGATGCCCTCGAGGGCAGCGCCAACACCTACATTCGCAAGCACCAGAACAGCTACATGCCCACCAAGTTCAAGAACCCTCCTTCCGGCTCCATCACTCCTCTCGATGCCGACTTCTCCTGCAACAAGGGAGCCGTCCCTGCTGCGCAGGTCTTCAAGGTCAAGGCTGGCGACAAGGTTGGCCTGAAGATGGCTTACGGCGGTACCGGCATGGAGCACCCCGGACCTTCTCAGGTCTATGTCAGCCCCGTCTCCGATGCTGCCAGCAGTGATGGTAGCGGTGACTGGTTCAAGATCCACCAGACTCTGATCTGCAAGGCTGGAAACGCCGAGTCCCTGCGCACTGATGCTTGGTGCACCTGGAAGGAGGACCAAGTCTGGTTCAACGTGCCTTCTTCCATCCCCGACGGCCAGTACCTCGTCCGTGGCGAGCACATTGGTCTCCATGGCGCCCACAACGGCGAGGCCGAGTTCTACTATGCCTGCGCCCAGATTGAGGTCGCTGGCAACAGCGCTACCAGCATGCCCGGCCAGAGCGTCAAGATTCCTGGTGTCTACAAGGAGTCCGACGAGGCTGTCAACTTCAGCCTCTGGGGATCTTCTACCTCCTACCCTGTCGCCCCTGGCCCTGATGTCATTCCTGGTGGCACCATCCGTGGTACCGCTGATGGCGCCACTGGCGATGTTACCGAGACCGTCGCCGGTGGCGAGTCGGACTCTGGCTCCGCTCCTGTCGATACTCCTGCCCCTACTTCTGCCGTTGACGATACCACGGCTCCTGCTTCCACCTCTGCCGCCCCTGCTTCTGAAGCTACTGGCTTCGACACCGATGCCGGATCAGCCAGCCCCTCGACCGGCTCTGGCAGCGGATGCTCTTCCAGCTTCCATGCTCGCCGTATGAGGTCTATCAAGGCTTAAAGGGCCGATCTGGAGAGACGACGTGGCATGCTTGAATCCATACATTTTTATGCTACAGGATTAGAAGGGGTTGAACATAATCGTTGCCTAGACTGGCTTCTAGATGCGGCGGCTTATATAGTTTGAGGGTGAATCGTGTTTCTTTCGAGATAGCTGCTAGTATTGTACATTAGGCATATATTTACACATACATATTTTGTGAGACTCTGTTCATCACCATGATGTTTCCATAAGAGATCATTCGTCACAGCCGTAGGCCACAGTCAGTAAAACATAACTACATTGAAACCCGACGCCACAGAACAGTGAAAGGGTTAGTGACTCCATGCCTACCCACGTAGGTAAGTTGTCCATATAGGATTAGCTGCTCACGTCAGCTTCCTTGAAAATGGAGATACAGGTCGGACATCAGCATAAGCCTGGAGAATGGTGACCTGGGATGGCCCGAAGAGGGTTACAGTTGATGGTGA
Organism: Fusarium liriodendri; assembly: GCA_023509735.1. NCBI lineage: Eukaryota > Fungi > Ascomycota > Sordariomycetes > Hypocreales > Nectriaceae > Fusarium > Fusarium liriodendri. Next base: position 109,219 of record JALLKD010000454.1, on the reverse strand, counting down.
CCTTTACTGCTTCATATTGTTTTCTTAAGTGTCACAAGATCATTTTTCTATTGAGGACAAAGCAGAATGGAGGAACCAACTACCTGGTTCCTGGTGTTAAGAATGTCTACTTACACCAGAGGAGCATTCTGAGCTGGTATAGGTTCACGTGGCGGTGATGTCTTTAAAGGTGGTAACACAGTTTCCATAGAGATTGCATAGTAAAAGAAACCTTTGTGCTCCCTTCTAGGCCAGTCTTCTATTCCTTCAGAAATGGAGGGGATGTTTATATATAGACTCCGAACTCACAGTACCGATACTTTCGACGTGAGTAGTGACGTTGCCAGGCAAATCTGCAGCACAGTTTCGCAGCACTTCATGCCATATCAGCCCAGAGAATTCACAGTCCAATCGAGTATCTTTCGTTCATCTACATGAGTATTGATCATGACATAGAGAATGCGTTCCTCAAGACCCATAACCACCCTTTTCCAACGACTGACTTCAAATCCTCGCAAACATCTGATCCAAAATTTCGGCTTAGCATCAACACCGCTACAGTAACGAAGCTCCTAAGTAGCTCCTAACCCTTCAACAATCGTCCAAGGAGTCAGCGTGCGACTGTGCCCAGAAGGAAAAGGGCTTGCTTGTTGCTAAAGTTGGGCACATCTCCCATGATCTCTGCGGCCTCGGGCCCCGCGAAGGCAGTCTTGACTTGTTCCGCATCTCCCCATTCGACGACGGATCCGAATGCGTAGGGACTTGGCGAACCGTCCAATCCATCAGTAAATTGCGTTGCCGACCAGCCCTTGACGCCGTACTTGCCCCAGCGCTCTTGAATCATGGGCATATGCTTAGAGATATAGTAGTCGAAGTCGTATTTGGCATCAGGCTCATTGGGAAAGAGAACAGTGATAGTGAAGGCCATGTTGGTTGTTATTTTGAGGATGGGTTGAGTAATAGGAGGACTGAAGAGACTCGAGTTTTCTTTCTTGATGTGACAGTAAAGCTGGCAATGGTGAACAATAGCTCGTAATTCTGATAGGGAGAACATTGGCAGGGAGCTACCAAGTCTTTATGCATGAGCTGCCTGTGTCAACGGTTTCGAATCGCTTCTTCGGCCACGGAGTTAGCGGAGGTAAATGTAATCAACAACTAACTTGATTTGAAGCTTTTGGATTAAAGTTTAACATTATCAGCCGATGGTTCGTATTGCAAGGTAGATGGCAGGGAGATCAAGTGTGTTTTCGGCGTTAAGACGCACACTAGCTGAGTCGCTCTTCGGCAGTCGTGATAAGTCCGAAAAATGGCCTCTACATAAACGGTTTCCTCTAACTCTAGAATACCTTATCTAAGCCCCAAAGCAACGGAAACAACACACCCAGTATCTTCATCTCTTTAACTCTCAGCATCATGTCTACCAAGCAGAAACTTCTTGTCGTCCTTACATCTCAGGATATCCTCCCCACACGGGACAACATGAAGACGGGATGGTATCTCCCCGAATTGGTTCACCCATACAACGACCTCGCTCCCCATGTGGACCTTGTTATGGCTTCACCTAAGGGAGGCGAAGCTCCTATTGACCCTTATTCGATCGAGGATTCCAAGAACGATGAGGCTTGTCAAGTCTTTCTCAAAGAGAAGGAGCATGTTTGGAAGGACACGCAAAAGCTTGAGAGCTTTCTTGGCAAGTCTGATGAGTATGCCGGTATCTTTTTCATCGGAGGCCACGGACGTACGTTCATTTTTTTCCCTCAATCACAATGACACGCTGACAAAGCTACCAAGCCATGTTCGACCTAGCTGTAGATAGCACGTCCCACGCTCTGGTTCGCGAGTTTTACGAATCCGGCAAGCTAGTATCGGCCGTCTGCCACGGTCCAGCCGCCTTGGCCAATGTTAAGCTATCGGATGGAACCTACATGGTCGACGGCCAGACAGTCACCGGTTTCTCCAATGCCGAGGAGGAAGCATACAAATTCACCGACGCAATGCCTTTCTTGCTTGAGGATAAGCTGCAGGAACATGGAGGCCAGTACGTAAAGGCCGATCGGCTTTTTGGCGTCAAGGTCGTTACCAGCGGCAAGAGTGAGAACCTTATCACTGGCCAGAATCCTCCCAGTGCTGGAGTCATTGGCAAGGTTTTATCGGAGGCCATTCGAAAGCGTGCTTTCTAAGTCACGGGCGAATGCGATTTGCAGTCTTGAGTCTACTATTTTCAAGTTCTTTCATTATCTAGATAACGAAGCTTTTTTAACCATCTCTCCGAGGCTCTCACCGTTGGTAGCCAATGCCAGAGGTCTTCCATGCGCACACATGATGATGCGGAGAGCCCAATGAGAGGTCGACGTCAACCCCCTTACATAATGGTCAGCAATGAATCACAACCTCGTATGAATACGTCATCAAACGTCGACGGCTCAAGTTCCCCATCCTCGTATCTATCTTTGACCTGCAATCACTCGCAATCCATCTGATCCTCCTCCTACATCAATCTCGGAAGGGGATATCCTTCCCGCCTATCGAGAATGGCCGATCCTCTTCCAGATTCAGACCAAGACGAGCAACAGTCGACAGAATCAGGTCATGACCAATTGGATCGTTATTGCCTTGAACTAGTCCAGCGGCTCAATGACGAGCTTAAGGACAACCTCTTGGCCGTCCATCTTTTCGGTTCGGCTGGATACAGCGCATACCAGCCTGGCATCAGTGATATCGATGTCTATGCAATCATCAATGAGCCAATATCTGATTATTTTCACCTGTCTCACCTCATCAGCAATCACTCTCTGCCCTGTCCAGCACGCAAACTCGAGTTTGTCCTCTTCACCAAGGCCAATGCAGCCCGACAGGGACCCGATCCAAAGTTCGAGATGAACTTCAACACCGGCAAGGGAATGGAAGACTACATTAACTTGGATTCCCAAAGTGAGCCACGTTTCTGGTTCTTACTCGATATCGCCGTTGGTCGCGAGCTAGGCAAGTCAATCTTTGGACCGCCGCCCGACACGCTCTTTGCAGCTCCGTCATCGGATTGTGTGTTTGATTGCATGATCGAATCTTTATCCTGGCACCGCCAAAATGGTCCGGTGGATCACAATGGTATCCTCAATGCGTGCCGGCAGTTGAGGTACGAAAAAACTTCTATATGGGGCTCTAAGAAGGATGGCGGCAACTGGGTCCTTGAAAACTATGACCATCCCAATATTGTTACCCTGGCCATGGATTCCCGACATTCAGAAACGCAATTGCCGCCAGACCTGGGGCTTGACTTCCTGGATTTTGTGGAAGACGAGATCAAGCGAGACAAGGTGACAAATGAGGAGGGTTAATATGGAAAGGAGACACTCACGCGATGGACATGAAATAACAGGGAAATTGTATTAATCATGGGACCGTGGCTGAACCTCTATACTTTTGATCCCACGGAGGAGGAACATACTCATCAAAAGCCTGGGGCTAATTTATCCAATTTTGTTCCCCCTAAATAGTATATCTACCTTAGTATTCAGCTTTTGTTCTCAGTCGTTCCCCATACTTGTACGACATAACTATCATGCCAATCATACCCAAGGATATCCCTGCGAGCAGCGTATTACCCCATCCCTGGTCCAGCGCCGCATACATCTTCGGGCCAGCAAGTGGCAAAAGAGCGCCGCCGACACTTCTCAGGACAGTGTTGGCCGCAGTAGCACTGGCAGCGTAAACAGGGAACGCGTCGACTAAGTAGGTACTCACGGAACTAAAGACCGTGATCATCCCGAAACCAATCAAGAATGTGCCAATAATGGGCACAAACCAGAAGACTCTGTATTGAGCCGTCCAGCCGTACACCAACAGTCCAATAGGAATGATTGCGCTGCAGGGAATCATAAGGGGAAGACGATACTCTGGTTTCATCTCTCCGCCTTTGGCAGCTAATCTCTTGACAATGGCGTCCGAGAGCAAACCAAAGACGAAGAGGCCAACGATCTGGCCACTGCCAAAACCCAGGTACACAAGTCCGACATTGGTAACTATTCCATATCTGGTCCTGAAGACTTCAGAGACAGTGGTGAACAACAGGTAAAGAGTACCGTAAGCGATAGCAGTGAGAAGGGAGAGTCCGAAGATGATGGGCGAAAGAAAGAGCATCTTTAATGGACGAGCCAGGCTTTTCTTCAGGAGCTGATTCTTCGTGTCAGAAGAGAGGGTGGAAGAGGCATGATGAGTGCTGTGTAACTTCTGCAGCTTCTTTTCCTTCTTCTTTAGCAGAGTTGGATGGTGAGTCTCTTTCTGAATGAAGAGGCAAACAGCTAGAACAGCACCAGTCTACGTTGATCAGTGTCAGCAAAAGAAATTGTAGTTGAAGGATGCCTTATCTCACCATAATAATGAGGAGCCAAAAGTTCCACCTCCAGCCCAAACTTCTAGAGACATACGCTCCAACTGCAGGTCCAAGACTCGGTCCCAGCAGTACAGGCATATTCCATATGGCCATCGCTCGGCCTCTCTCCACCTGCTTGAAACAGTCTGCGACGCTGGCCGGCCCAAGAGTCAGGGGACATGCGCCCACCAGTCCGGTGAGCAGACGGAAGATGATGAACATGGGCATATTGACAGACAAGGCGCATGCGATGTTTGTCAGGAGAAAGAGAAACATGCAAATATGGTATACTGGAAGACGGCCATAAAGCTCGCTGAGCGGTGCGAGAAATAGGGGTCCAAAAGCATACCCAAGCAGGTATATTGATACCGAGAATGAGCCTATGTTGGGATTTGTTTCGCTCATATCGTCCATAATGAGTTGGACGGCGGGTGCAATCATGGAAGATGCAAAGGGCCTAAGAGTCGAGATCAGCGCGAGATTCCGGGGTTGCTGGCCGTAGCATCTCAGGAGGCACCAACGTTAGTAGCGTCAAAGTTGACACCGCCATGGTATTGATCCATCGTTTGGACTTTGGCCAGTTCAATGGCATCTCAGGATCTTCTGGTCCATCCCAATCGATTGGGCCTGCATCTGACTGACTTGATCCCGATTGCGCCTCCTTTTCTGTTGGTGTTGGGGTTGGGGGAGTGCCGTTCTCCAGCTCCAGCTCCAACTCGGTGCGCACTGCCATGACTTTCGGGGGCCAACTCTCAAATTCCGGATAGCGTGATGTCGCCAGGTGAAGTGCGCTGTTCAGCCTGTTCTTGAGGTGATGGTGAAGGGACCGTTGAGTGCTTCTCGCCAAAGAATTGAGGGTTGCAGTAGTATTTAAACTGCCAATTAACTCAATCTCGAAGCTGGCGATATCTCTAAAATCCGAGAGACTTCTTTGAGGCAAGAAATTGTAAATGGAGAATGCCAAGGCAGAATCATGATCATCTCCTCCCCCGGATCACTCTCTGGAGACTGAGACAGCCGAGACCAATCAGCGAGCAAATCTTAAGTCCGGACGTCCGTGTTAGCCATCGGGGAGGCTCCCCGACACAAGCAACATTAGCCTGAAGCTAGCATCAGCAAGTTGCATGCGCTAGCAAGGGCTAGCTTGGCGAGATTGGTCGACCGCTTCCAGGGTCATTGTCTCAAATGACCCACCCAAGCGAAGCAATAGGGTAGGGAGACAATTATCTCATGAACACGTCGAGATGGCATAATAATCACAGTTTTGATAGACTGCTGAAAGTTTTAGAGTGATTTATGAATGAAGAAGATTTCATATGCAATTTTTGAAGTACTGAAATGTCAAATTTCGCACTAATTGTCGGGTTTTGTGATATCATGGTTTGGCGTCGCAAACTCTTAGAAAAGTCGTATGGTTTACCGGTACATCCCCCTGTTGAAGCAGCCAAAAGTAAAGCTCCAATCACGTGGAAACTCAACAGCAACTTATGTTAGCACCACATGACGTCACTCCAGCGTCCAAAAAAAGACTAACCTTTGCCCTCTCAACTCCGTATACGTTACGCCCATTTCGTGATAGCCTCATTTGCTGGCAATTGGACCACCAACCATCACGTCAAATTTCGTGAGAATCACGGCCTGTATCATACCAAAGTGAAAACCTGAGCTGCGCGACTACGGTTCTTGATCTAAATAGGGTCTCAAAGTGAGTCAATTCGCAACAATAAGAAGAAGGCCATGAATACATGGAATACTGAAATGATTCATCATTTGTTGTCTACAAGAAACTCATAGCCCAGACCAACATGTCGTTTCCATCACCTCCAGCTTCCCCTCCAACAAGATCTTCTGGCTACTAGACCCTACAAGCACCCTGTACACTCCCCTCTCACAAACCCAGCAATGCATCTCCTCATCCCAAAACGCCGTTGTAAATCGATCGAGTGGTATTTGTACCCGCTGTGTTTGCCCAGGTTGTAGGTGCACCTTCTTGAACCCCTTGAGCTCCTTCTTGGGTCTCGCGATAGAGGATGTGGTCTCGTCGGGGGCGATGTACAGCTGAACGGCTTCAGCTCCAACAACTGTGCCCGAGTTCGTGACTTCTAAGTTCACGTGTAGAGATGTGACGGTCAGGTTCGAGTACGTAAACGTTGTGTATGAAAGGCCATGGCTGTGCACACAATGTTAGCTCGGTTACGGCGTGAACATGGAGGAGGTATCTTACCCAAAAGGATAGAGCACGTCTCGATCCACCTTCTCGTAATATCGGTATCCAACATAGATGTCCTCACCATATATGACGCGCCCCCTCTCGCTTCCGAAGTTGAGATATGTTGGCGTGTCCTCGATTCGTCTTGGGAAAGAGAGTGGTAGTTTTCCACTGGGGCAAATCTTGCCAAACATGACGTCGGAGATGCCGTTGCCAGTCTCATTACCCCCCATCCATGCATGCAGATGCGTCTTGGTGCGCGTAGCCCAAGGCAACATGTTGAAGGGCGTACCACTCTGTGATACGATGATCGTGTCGGGTGCTGCGTCCAAGACGGCCGAGATAAGGCGAGGAAGATATCCTGGCAATTCCATGTGCTGACGATCAAATCCTTCAGATTCTTGATCTCTGGTCAAGCCAACACATAGAATCGCCACATCTGATTGTGTTGCTGCATCAACAGCCGCTCGGATGGACGCCTCAGGGTCGATCACTCTCACGAGACCGAGTCGTCCTGCACCGCCACCAAAGTTGACCACACCTGGCTTGACGAGTTTGGATGACGGTGCACTTTCGTATTCGACTTTGATCCTGTACGTCTGGCCTTGTATGAGGTGCATTTCGGCCTTTTCTTCCAGAGTTCCCTTGCCGAAGAAAAAGGTGCCGCCTCGCTGCACAGCGGTGTTGTCGATCAAAAGCTGGCCATCGACGTAGAGCCGGGCTGAACCATAGACAGCCAAGCCAAACTCGAAAGGCCCTGTGGCTTGCCCAACAAAGTCGCCCTCCACTTCCGCATAGAACAGCTTCTCCAACTTCGGATGTGTATAGCCCATGAGCTGCCATGAAGACTCGGGTAGCAAGCTCTCGTCGATGACTTCGCGATCCGGGACCGTGGGCGGCTCTCGGTAGAAGCGTATTCGCAGGCCGGGGCATCCTTCAGGCGTCGTGACTTCTGAAGCTTGGAGTAGAGGGTTCCAGCCACTTGCTGAAGCGCCGATTTCGTATTTGACCTCGACATCGGGTGGTAGTTGGTCGACAATTCCCCGAAAGGGAGAAACAGTGTAGTAAGGTTGAAGATGTGCTGAGCCACCTCCACAAAACGACGTATTCTTCATATTGGGTCCAATAAGGGCAATGCTCTTGAATGGCCGCTTGAGCGGTAGCAGCCCCTGATCGTTCTTCAACAAGACGACACTGTCACCGGCCAGCTGTCGGTTGAGTTGTCTGTCTTCGGGAAAGTCTCGACCACCTTCTTCAGCAGCCACCACGACCTTGTTGCATCTTTGAACAAACTCCAGCACGTTGCGTGCTCGTGTGTCTATCATCGTCCGAGAAACCTTTCGCGTCGATACTGCGAGGTCCAGTAGTTGGCCACGTTGCTTGGTTGGCCCTGGCATCTCAAGGTCCAACCCTGCGTTGAGGGCTTCGGCTGTCGAGTAAGTACCGAACCTAGAAGGATAGTCGTTAGTCTCAAACTTGATTTGAACCACATGCGCTATCGCCGACGTACCAGTCGCTCATGATTAGCCCCTTCCACTGCCACTCTTCGCGGAGGAGGCCATCTAACAAATCTCGACTCTCAGAGACATGTTTTCCGTTGACTTTGTTGTAGCAAGACATGACAGCTCCAGGTGCTGCATCGCGAAGGGCTATTTGGAAAGGAAGCATGTGGATCTCTCGCAAAGCGCGCTCGCTAGCCACGACATTGACCCCGACTCTTTCGTGTTCTTGGTCGTTGGCCAACCAATGCTTGATGACGGAAACAACTCCAGTCGATTGAACGCCCTTGATGTATGCTGCGGCCAGCTTGCCGGTGGCATAAGGGTCCTCTGCCATGGACTCGAAGCCGCGACCACCTAGCGGAGAGCGTTGGATACAGACTGTTGGACCAAGCCAGCAGTGCGCACCCTTTGCTATGCACTCGTTGCCTATTAGAGTGCCTGCCTGGTACAGGAGATCTTGATCCCATGTGGCCGCCAGACCAGTACCGCAAGGCAAGCATGCTGCTGGTACACCGTCGATGAATTTGGTTCCTCGCACGCCGTTCGGCCCATCGCTCACGCGGACAGAGGGAACGTTGAATCTCGGGAGAGGAGCTGTGTGCCAAAAGTCTCGGCCTCCATCGTATCACAAGTCAGTATCTAAACTGGATTCAAGTGTTCGGAGCTCGAGACTTACCAGACAGCAACGAGATCTTTTCTGAAACGGATGCATTTTTGATGACATGCTCGATGTCAAAATCGCTTGAAGCTTCAGAAGTAGCTTGCACTTTCAGAACCATGGTTGTGGTGGTCCAAGTGAGGATGTTCAGAAGACAATGGCGGATGTGAAGCTTCAAGGCCTAGAACAGTGTCCCTTGTCGCCCGGGCCGGCATCAAGACTGCCACCACACTTATATTCCAGGTAGAAGATAAATGCCAACTGCACATGCTGGACCGGAGCACGAGGCCCCGGCTCAATCCTGGCCTTGGCGAAGTGGTGGGCCTTGAGTTGCTGTATTGACTGTCGGGGAGTCTCCCCGACCATAAACTTCGGGGGGTGGAGAAACACCAAGGAGAAACGGATGATCGATTTCCTACTCTAGCGGAGTCGGATAATCCAGACTTGACTCCAATATCGCTTCCACTACCTGTTTAAGGTTGGAGGCCCCTCCATTTGGTTCGTCAAACTGTGGCCGATTCGAGTCCACAGCCTCTCTAACCCTGTCTCTCCATGTTTCCGGCATAATGACATTCTGTACCATACGGACCGCCTGGGTCTCATCCGCTTGGCGTTGAGCCCTGTGAACAGCCGCTAGTGTTAGACATGAACTGGCCGTCATGCGGATGGTGTACCAGGCGCCCTGGTGTCGATGACCCACGACTTGACCCAACTTGAGCATGCAGAATTGTAGACATTGAGATGCAAAAGAGGTCACTGGGGCATAGAGTGAAGGGTCCATCCCGTCTACGAGCCGATCCACGCAAAGCCGGACGAACGGCCGTGATACAAGCTCGCGAAGGGTGAAAAACCGGTGCCGCAAAACAAAGATCATGGCGTTTGGATGGAAGTCGATTTGGTAACCCTCTGGGATGTCAAAGTAGAACATTGGCGGCAACGACGAGTACCAGTCAAAGATCTGAGTTTCCATCATCTCAGCTTGGGAGATCATGCGGCGAACTTGCTTCTCCGTTGGCGTGGTGAGCACCTCCGAGTTCATATGGAGTATTCGATTGATCAGGTGTCTTGCTGCGATCTCACTAAGGTAGTAATACCAGCTCCGCTCTCTCTCCGTTGTATCGGGATCTAGCGGATGTGACCCAAGACTTGGAGGCTGGGGGAATGCCAGGGGAAAGTACGCATTGTCGAGGACCGAGGGGCTCGGCAACGGTAGCTCTAGTCTCAACTCGCATTCCGACTTCCAGATTGTGAAGTACAGAGCCTGCATGATGGTGAGCTCGTTGGAGGAAGAGTCGGCCTGGTTGATGAGTTCTCCATGGGGAAAGTGCGTCAAGCTGAGACTGTGCCATGCTGTGCCAGCAAGACTGAAGTGCTTCCAAGCTTCAAGAGGTTCGAGTCGATGCATGTACCAGATGCCCGCCAGACATAGGCATTGAACGGCCTGAACACTATTCTGTCCTGATGCATAACCGAGGCGTTTGATGGCGACATTCCAGAATTGTATCGACAGGTCCAACTCGGCGTTTTCTCTGGCCTTTTGATCTAGCGTAGACGACAAGGACATCTCATCTCCCCCAGTAGAATCAGGATAAGGTTCGGTGATGGCAGCGTTTGCGCACACCAGTGCCACCAAGCACGTTTGCGTAGACCAGTCAAGCCCATCCTCGGCAACTTGCAACATCATGCGATGCAGGTCACTTAGGTCAAGGATCGGGTTCTTGGTGTGGAGAGTATCGATATACTTGGACTCCAGCCGCGTGAGTTGAGGATAGCTTGTATCCGGTAGAGAGTAACTACCCATATTTGGAGGGTTCCGTTGGGCGAAAAGGCATTGTGTGGGCCGGTCTGGGGCAAATATTTCCCAGTCGAGGATTGACTCAACCCCCTGAGGTCGTACCGTAGCGTGATGCGTTAGGCTCTCCGCCCCCCCAGATTGATGGTGATGCTCGGAGACTGACTGGGGCACATATGGGGAGGAGTCTATGGCTTGAGCGGGTGACTGCTGGTGGTGGTGTTGAAGAGGCTGTTGACTCTCCACTAATCTCGTCAGCTTGTGGATTGCCTGTAGGATCTCGGCCCCCGAAACTGAACTACTGTTGGACGACGAAGAGCAGTTAGCAAGCCATTCGTGAATCATGATTTGCACCAACCAAGCAGCTCGGACCTTACCCCGCATCTTCTTCGTCTGGATAGACACAAACCAGATGGCGCCTCAAGCAAAACCCGCAGCTTGGCCGACGGTTGTCGCACCTGGTCTTGCGGAGGCGACATTTTTCGCATGCGGTAACTCCCCGAGGTTTGGGGAACGGGACCTGACCCCCGCTATTTTGACGGGTTGTTGTGGGACTGTTGTGGCTAGCCATGGAGGCTGGTTATCGTGGTGATGGCGGTTGTAATGGGGATTGAACATGTCGGGGAGGAACCGATGAAGCGAGGATCAAATATGAACACAAGAATCCCTGTCGTAGCAGACGTTGAACAGGGGAGAGGCGCCCTGGGGCCATTTAAATGCGTCGGGGAGCCTCCCCGATCTGTAGGGGGCACTAGTAGCGCCACAACACTAGCCAGACAAGGTTTCCATCACCAATACGATGCTGTACCAAGCGAGGAGAAGCGAGCACAATATTCGAACCATTCTCCATTGTCTCAAGTTATTCCAAGCCATGTGATGGAAGAAACTTCAAGTGGATGCATCCTGACTATGGTTGGCCACACCAGCTAACTCCATCCCTTGTCCGTTGCACCTTCACAGCTCAATTCCCTCCCCGCATCCCCATCTCCCCCAGGTCTAGGCTCGATCTAGCCTCCCCGCAACTTTAACCATGGGACCAAGCGACAGTAGCTCCGGTTCTCGGTCCTGAACCATTCATGGCCTGACCTCACCACCAACAAGTTTGCATCAACTCGGATTCCCCTTGCCATGGCTCGACTCTCACATTGATGCTACTTGGCAAGGTTATAAATATTCCTCAGCAACCCGGATATTTGGGTTATGTTGGCCAGCAATCAACAACGACTCGATAAGAGAATCCCAATTGCAAACTTTTCACCGCCTTTCATTGTGCAACCTTACAGGCATCATGGGCCTTTTCAATAGAAAGAAGGAGAGGAAAGATGCCGCAGAAAACACTGTTGGACCAGAGCTACTCAAGGTAACATTAACATCACAACAGTTGACAGTAGTTTCGAGTCTTTCTGCAACTGATGCTGACTTGACTCAACTCACAGGTTCTTCCCCAAACAGACCTGCCATGGTATCGAACGAAGCATCTCCTCCTACTGAACTTGATCCTTCTTGTTCCTCTCTTCAGTTCCTCTGCTGTTGGCTATGATGGTTAGTCCTCTCCGGGTTCTATGAGTTGCCATACAAATACTGACGATGGCGCGTGTGACATAGGCTCCATGATGAACGGTCTCCAGACACTCCCACAGTGGCGAGGATTCTTCAACAACCCTCCCGCTCCGCTTCTCGGAGCCATCAACGCAGTCTATCCAGTTTGCAAGATTCTCGGTCTGGTCCCTGCCACTTGGATCTCGGATAAATGGGGTCGTAAGATGCCAATTTACATGGGACTTGTCGCTCTCGTCTTTGGGCCAGCCATTCAGGCAGCATCCATGAACCTCCCCATGTTCATCGTGTCCAGAGGTCTCATCGGATTTGCTACAGTTTTCCCTCAGGTGGCTTGCCCGATTCTCGTGTCCGAATTGTCTTATCCGACACATAGAGGCAAGATGACGGCTCTGTACAACACCTTTTTCTACTTTGGTGCCATTGGAGCGGCTTGGATCACTTACGGAACCTTCAAGATTCAGTCTACCTGGGCTTGGCGTATCCCCTCGGCATTGCAGGCAGCCATTCCCTTTTGCCAGCTTCTATTCATCTACTGGGTCCCTGAATCTCCTCGGTTAGTAGAAAGCCAAGTAGAGAAACAACACTTTGCTGACCAACATCACAAATTAGATGGCTCATCGCCAATGGCAAAAAAGATCAGGCCGTTGCTCTTCTCACCAAGTGGCATGCGGCTGGACAGGCAGCCTCTCCCCTTGTCGAGTACGAGATTACCGAGATCGAAAAGGCCCTCGAACTGGAGCGCAACCAAGAGTCCTCTGCCTCGTGGCTGACCCTCGTCCAAACCGGTCCTATGCGCAAGCGAACTTTCATCGCCTTTATCCTCGGCTTCTTCAGTCAGTGGAACGGTATCAGCGTTGTGACATACTACCTGACTCTTGTCCTCAACACCATCGGAATTACTGCCGTGCAAGACCAGACCCTGATCAATGGCCTGCTTCAGCTCTTCAACTTTGCTGCCGCCGTCTTTGCCGGTGCCATGATGGTTGATCGATTTGGACGTCGAAGACTGCTGCTGGTATCTACTATTGGTCTCGGCTTCAGTTATATCGCCTGGACGGCGCTCACGAGTTACTTCATCAGGAGCCATGATGAATCTGCCGGTCGAGCTGTCGTGGCCTTCATATTCATCGCCTTTTTCTTCTACGACATCGCTTGGACACCACTCCCGCAGGCATACACCATCGAGATCTTCCCCTTCCTTACTCGCAGCCGTGGTTTGACCACCGAGCTCACATCCTCTTATATTGGCCTGATCACCGCCCAGCTGATCAACCCTGTTGGCTTGGCTGCTATTGGATGGAGATACTACATCGTGTTCTGCTGTATTCTGGCTGCCCTGTCCACCCTCATCTACTTTGTTTTCCCCGAGACCAAGGGCCGCACATTGGAGCAGATCACCGAGATCTTTGATGGAAAGAGCATCACTGTGGCCGCTGAAGATATTGTTAGCAAGGGAAAGTTTGGGGTTGTGCAGGAAGTCGAGATGCCAGGCAAGCGTGACAGCGCAGATGTTTAAGTAGCACACTGTTGTCGTTGTCAGTTGGTCTCTATGAAGAGGCACGAGTAGCAGATAACTCTTTTAAATACAGGTCGTCAGTTGCCACGTCTGAGAAATAGTGCTGGACATAGTGGGATGAAGACACCAGTGTTGCGCAATAAAGGTATATACTATATGCTTATGTGAATGTAAAACGTTCTAAGAGAGGGGATAGCTACATGTGTTACAAGTTCTCTTCCCTCCATGTTGTGCTCCAGAAGCAAACCACACCTCAGTGCATCTCGCAATCTGGGGTCGTGCCCCCGAACCCACTCATGCGCTTAGACGGTAGCCATTAGTTCTTGATAGACTTGAGAATGACCTCAAAAGCCTTCTGGCTAATCACAAACGTGGGAGCGACAGGGAATCCACCAGGAGTGCGAGGGAAGATGGACGCATCAACAACCCGAAGCCCGTCAACTCCATTAACCTTGAAGTTGGAGTCAACACAGTAGTCCTTGTCGCCAGCAGGGCCCATGCGGCAGGTAGAGGTAGCGTGATGGCTGAAAGCTTCGTCCATGATTCCCTGACGGACATCAACACTGGGAGGAGGCTCGATAACCGTGTACGGGGCATATGGCTCTCCGGTGGCGTTGAAGATTTGCATGGTGTGCTCGACAGCCTCCTGAATGGCCTGGAGATCGCGGTCGCCCTTCTCGGAAAAGAAGTTGAAGTTGATCTCGGGGGCTTCTCTGGGATCCGCTGAGCGAAGGGTGATGGTTCCAGCTTGGTTACCAGTTTGCATCTTGACGACCGACCAGAACCACGAGGTGGGAGGGGCCTGGTAGGTAGAATATCCGGGGAAGTAGCCGCGGAACACAACACCGGCAGCTCCGAAGAGGAACAAGTCAGACTCGTCGGTCTCGCTGACGCTGGACTTGTAAAGAAGACCAAGGGGGGCTGCACCCTCTCCATAGGGTCCAGTGTGGGACTGGTTCCACTCCTGCAGACAAACGTCGTCGGCCTCGAGGGAAAAGTCACATCGGGCAAAGGGGTTGTTCTCCCAGGGGATAGAAGCCTCGACAGTAACACCACCCTCGTAGTTATCTTGTAGATAGTTGCCCTGAGAACTTGTAGTTAGCAACATATGGCCTTGCACGATGGCTGAAGGGAACTCACTACAGCCGGAAGGTCCACAACGACATCGATGTCATGGCTCTCAAGTTCCTCACGAGGTCCAACACCGCTAAGCTTGAGAATCTGGGGCGTATTGAACGCGCCTCCAGCAACAATGACTTCCCGAGAAGCAGTCACGTTCATCAACTGACCCGACTCGGACTCATCGTACCGCTTGTCAGCCGAGTACAAGCCCTCGCCCTTAAGGTACTCAACACCGTAGGCTCTTGGCTTCCCGTTCTTACCGTCCTTGAACAGAACACGAGCCGCAAGAGACTGGGTGCTAAGAGTCAGAGGATACTTGGGAGATCCATCCTTGTTCTTTGCAATGAGGGTCTCGTGGAGGTATCTCCAAGATCCAGTGCGCTGCCGCAAAGCATCAATGTGGAGAGGAAGCTGGTAGAGACCAGGGGTATATCGACCAGGCCCAATGCCGTTAATGTCCCTCTGCATCAGAGTTCCGATCTCTTCCGCGTCTGCAACTTCAATGTCCTCGGTCAGTCGGAACGCATGGGTCAAGACCTCGACAACGCCAGGACGCTCAGTGATGTAGGAGATGTTGTTTCGGTTGCTCTGTGACATATCAGTTATCATGTTTTGGGAATGGTTTATATGTGAGATGACGTACGCCAATGAAACCATCAAAGCCGTGGCCAGGGGTACCCTCAGGAGCATAAGTGCAGTCCTCCAGCTCGACAAAGAGACGCCTCATGTTGTCAGAACTCCATGACTTGTCTCCAGTCAGTTCGGCGATATAGTTCCAGTCGCTCTCAGGAGGTAGGGCAAAGTTCATCGCGTTAAGCTGAGCAGAGCCGCCGACGGTGGCACCTCGGGGATAGAGAATTCCAAGGCTGTAGGAGTTAGCATGGCAGCCTCTGGAAAAGGCATTCATTGGCGCACTTACGGCTCTGCACCCTCCGGAGGATCAAGTCCATACCAGAGAGTCCCGTTTGAGAGTCGATAGGTATACTTGGAGTCGCGGCGTGCTTGCGTCTCGTTCTGGTAGTGGTTCACGTAGAACGACCAAGACATGCTGGGGTCTTCTGACACATTATCCGCGCTGGGTTTCTGGTTAGCGATCAACATCCAGGTAATATGAGTGTGCTGGTAACGCACAATGATGGAAGACGCTGCAACAGCGTGTCACCCTGGTCATCTCCAGCCTCAATCAGGAAGACGGAATGACCAGCGCGAGCCAGGTTTGCACTGAAAAGGATAGTCAGTAGTCTGTTGGCACAAGGTTATTCGGCAATCAACTTACGCCAGAGTGCCACCACCTGGGCCTGAGCCAATGATGACAAACTCATAATCGGCTGTCTTGTTGTTGTTGGTTGGGAGAGCGGCAGCCAGCCCGCAGAGGAGGCTAGGAACCAGCAACTTCATCGTGATATGTTTCGTTCTTGTTCTGTTGCTGATGTTTCTGTGCTTGTTGGTTAATGTAGATATCTGGGACTCAACCTCTGTTTTATACCTCTTCAACTCGTTCAGACCCAAGCGAGGCTCAGGCATTTCTGCTTACAATTCACATCGTACGCAAGCATTACCAAAGTTCTCAACATGTGGAGTCGTAACCCTGCGGCTGTGCACGAGATGCATCGTCAACCATGAACTACCTTGGGCAATAGATTCAAGGAACTCTATCTGTACTACTTTGCCTCGGATCACGTTGACGGCCAATGACGATCATCTAGGTCCCCTGGTTAAGCATAAGCCAGCGCGTTACATCTACAGAGCCGCCAAGGCTTAGAGTGTAAGACCCCCCACCGGCCCTTACGTGTCGTCGGATTTATCGAGCAAGAAAACCCGCATCTCCGATAAAGCTGACTCCGGCTTTCCAACCAGCGATTTCCGATGAGATGTGTAATCCCGTGCCCGGATTAACTGTGTTTAAGCTTATGTCAAGGTCATCACCCTAATTTCCCATTATTGTTGCAATGATGACAAGAAGCGATCAACCATAACAGTAAAACACACAGTTCTCTAAATTTCGCAGAATGACGAGCTGTTCTATAACCTATTCTAACTACCACCATCAACTTCAACTGCCCCTCAGTTGCCCTGTCCCCTCTAATGCACTAATGTAGCCCGCGGGCCTCCCGCTGAGCCGCGAAAAGACTCTCAGGTCTGACCTTCCTGTCAGGGCGGACAAAGGTACCATTGCCTGACGCCCCATTCGTTCCTCCACAACCGATACACCAGTTGATACCAAGCGGCGGTGACTGGACAATGGCCTCACCCCTCAGATTCCACCCAACACCAGCATTGATTGCCCATCCATGGCCCGTGCCGTTCGAAGCTCGATTGACAAAGAGAGTTGGCACCGATGTCATCTCGACGAGTAACCCATGCGCCCATCTTTCATGAGGGTAAATGGTCTGTACGTCAGACATGGTGGAGTGGCGGATGACGGTGTTCGGCCCTGCGGCTAGCGAGTCTGTTGCCACAGAGAAACACCTGGCTGTTGGGAGACCGACCTGCTTGCAGTCTTGTACAAGAGTCTGGGAGCCTTGAAGCAAGATGTCGATGGGAAGGGCTCTTCCTTCAATGTCTTGATTCCGATTCATCTCGATCTCTTGAATGGTGATCCGAGAAGCGTCCGTATCAACATCAAAGAAGCGGTTGAAGCCTTCCAACTTCAGTCCTCTTGCCCAGCTGTCGACAGTCCATGCTGGGAACTTGACTGCCGCAAAGTTGCAAGTCTCGTTACTGAGGGAAGCCCCAGAACAGGTATTGGGAACTTGGATGCGAAGATTTTGAAGTCCCATCTCCGAGTACAGCTCCGGAGGCTTGTATGCCCAGACCTCGGGACTCATGTACTTTGAATAGAGAGCGTCCGTCAATGGTATCTGAAGCGTGAGCTTCGTGCCTTCGATGGCCTTGATCACATTCGGTGACATGATATTCTTGTTCGCCTGTTGTTCACTTAGTATGTAATCATCTATATGGGGCAAGGGGGATTGCCGTACCGTTATCCATGTTTGTGCGCTGCCATCTCGTACCAAGTCACCCATTCCGTTAGACTTGATCCAAGATTCTGTCGCAGCCCTGGATATGTAAACGGTTTGGTTGATCGAGAGGCCGGTGTTGCTTTGGATGTTCACTATGGACGAGCCGATGGGAACATAGTTGTCGATGATTGCTGATTTGGCCCCAAACGTTGCCTTGGAAGCGTTGCCAACACTCCCAAGAGTAAAGACTGGGCTGGATGGCTGTCCTTTCACGATTAAGGTGGTTTCTCCAGTCTGGGATCCTCTGACAGTGACATGGCTGCGAAGCTGAATGCCAGCACTGATGGGGAAGCTACCTGATGGGAGCTCAACGGCGCCTCCGCCACCAGAGGCAACAGAGTCAATGGCCTTCTGTATCAGGGGTCTTATATCATTATAGGACTTGTTGGGGAAAGAGAGCGTGACGGCGGCAGTGTTGACAGTTGGAAGTGATACCTCGGAGTTGTGATAGCCAGAAAAGCTGAAGTCGGGGAACTTGTCCCCGTTGGGAGTCTCAATAGAGCGCCAATCAACCATAGATTTGTCTCCGTTCTTGGTCACAAAGTAAACAGTCAGAACGACTGCTAGTATCGTCACGATAAGGAGATGCCACATGTCCGCAGTGAGGCTCAACGAAAAATTGTCCGAGATGCTGCAGCAGAGAGGGGAGGAAGAAAGTCCCCAAATGCAACGCGAACGACCAGAGTTCGGAGAATTCACCCCTCTAAGAAAATCGAAAAATGACTGATTATTTCCATGCCTTACCTCTGTGACTGGAATGGATGGCCTAGTCTAGATCGTCGGATTTGGCTAGAGGCGCCGCTCAATGTAACCCCGCGTCGTCACAAAGTGATAGAGTTTAAAGAGGGTCCTTTCTATCACACACAACTCACTACCCTGCAGGGCCTACACCCAATACCGGAGGATTTTGCCTTGTCATTTCTCACTTATTGGATGCAAGATGCATTCGATCAGTGTCTTTGGTCTCGGGGACTTAATTCTAGAGCTATATCTTGTAGGCAACCATTTCATCCCGACTTTCAGGCTAAAGAGAACAGTGGGCTAAATGGGCCTGGCCTCGGGTTGAAGACAGAAACGGTTGCATGAAAACGCTCTGGGTATACTGTTCGCAAAGATTGATCACGAAGAGAGAAGTGAAAGCACACCATGGTGTCTAACCTAGAAAAGAGATTTCGGCATCCTGTAGGGTAACTTAGGTTTTCCATGATAAATCTTTTCCCACCAGACAGAGATCAGAGAGGTGACACGAGATGGGCTCTTCATGTGTTACTCGAGTAGCGAGGACAGATGAATCGAGAAGATAAGAGGAGATTATCTCGAAGATCATCTCGAAGATCAATGGAAAGGCCCTTGCTTACCTTAGGCCTCCCCGCGGCGTTTCGATCTGCAAAGCCTCCCGCTTCTTTGTTAAGCCCTGTCCTGATCGTAAATTCTGCTTCTTATCGCCGATCTTCGCGTAAGGGCCACTTCACCCGTACTCACTAAGAATCACTAAATAGGGCCGCTAGTTAGGCTTGGGTCTCGGACGCGTATTCGAAATTGGCAGCACCGAGAGGCACTAACTAGACTGGTGCAATAATGGTTGAGTCTCACGAAGATTGCGACATCTGGTTCAAGAGCCGAACGCGGTCGGAGCAAGACTCTGAATACTGAGTCGTGGCCTGGAGGACGTGCTTTATTCGGAATCAGCCGGCGAGGTGAAGCAACAGGCACAAGGGGCATATAACGGCCAATATTAACGCCTCTGTTGACAAATCGAACGGCTGTTGGATACGGGCGCTTCATACGGAGGTCTCCGCTGTTTGCCCAGTTGGTGGACCTGTCAGGATGACTAGCTTGCCACCTCCGCAAGGCAAATAGACACGGTAATTGTTGGTGGTAGTGACAGGAATGTATAATACTCGCGCCGTTTAATAGTAGACACTAGTCTCTCCTCTCCCACCCCGGTGGGTCATGGTCGGTCACTGCCGCGAATGGCTGAAGAATGTGGGACCATGGCTCTCTACTAGTATCTCCTGATGCCAAGTTTTCCCAAGTACAAAGACGGCTTGGCGTCTTGCTCCCGCCCGGTCCAGACGGTTCAGGAACTCTGCGGTTGCGGCGTCTTACCACGTGCCACTGCCAGGTGCCGGGAATGCAAGGAACGGACCCCCAGGAGGTCCCTGCGGTCTAGACAAAGTGGCTAAAGTTTGTTTAAGTGACAATGGCCCATCACTTAGACAGCGGGCACTTGGGAGGTTTCTCGCCCCGATCTTGCTGCCGTGATGGTTACATCTCCCCGACGCCCGTAGTTCACCCACTATGCAAGAACACTAACAATGTGGACGTCCGTGCTGAAAGCGACCGAGCTAGGATAGGGACCCGGACAGCCATACCGAAGCCAGGCCGACACCTTGCGGAAGAGGAGGCAGTGGCTGCAAACAGGGGGATTTAAGAAACTGCGCTGTTGAGTGGTAACGCCGCAAACTCCGGCACGTCCCTGAATGCTCTCGCCTTAGATCTTTGATTTGTGTTTCTAAGATTAGCGAAACCGCCATGACTTCCTGGCCCCTGACTCACGACACAGGATAGGCAAGTCGATGCGTTCAACGACGTAGATGGCAAAAGCACAGACAAAGTTTGATGGTGATGGGGATATCAAATTAGGTGCAAATCTATGATTGTCTATTTCTAATCTAATTAAGTGAGACTAGTATAGTACTCTAGTTGGCCGAAGCGTCCCGATGCCGCATCCATCGTTTCCCCGAGACTTCCGGAGCTCCTGTTCCTTTTTGGTGACGCGTACGTTATTCTATGTCATACCCTTCAGCAATACTGGGAGTACGGCTTGGAGGACGGTCCCTCCTCTGACCCGGCGCTGTATAGACTGGTTTTAGAGGAGTGAGTTCTCCTTTCTCCGCAGCGGAAAGCTCATCAGTTGTGGGGGGCGCCGTCACATCCTCTGGTTCTGTCGTGGCGGGATCACCTGCGGGAGGCGCTGATGAAGCTGTCACTCCAGACATGCCCCATACTGATGTCATTGTTAGTCTCGCGATTTCAGAATGTGGCGTTGTTTGAACGTACCTTGACTCCCAAGATTGGTAGCGACTTTTGTGAAGATGATGACGCTCATGAATGGCGATATCATTTTGTTGATGCAGTATCCCAGTATCAGTTTGTGCCCTCGTTTTCTTAACTCGGATTCCAGAAGAATTGAGCAAAAGAACCAGACAGAGGGTACTTGGCCAATGATCAACATGGGCATAAGTTTCATGATGCTGGCATGATGGGTCAGGCTCCTGATGAACAGAATTGTGTTCAAGACCCGGTAGTAGACCATGCTGAGTCGGATAACTTCGATCGAGGCGGCGATGCGAGTCAGGGGGATCATATTTTCTCCGGCGAGGTAGAAGTAGTTGTTGAAGTAGGCGTTTGAGCCCCAGCGACGTCGTTGACTCAGATAATGCGCGACGGATTGCGGCGCCACTGTTTCACTGACAGCGTCTGGTACGAAGAGTGTTCGGAGATGTTTTCCTTGAGACAACATAGAGTATGTAAGCCTTCTATCGGTACCCTGAATGATGTTAGTAAAGAGATAAATTGCGTGTGCAAGGCTACACTTACAAGGTATTGGACTTGGTGAGATATCACCATATATCCAGTAACAGGTTCGGCGTATTTTCGAATGGCACCAGCCATTTCTGGTCTGACTGCAATCATTGTAATGCATCCTGGAAGACAGGTTACCTTGCCAACGATGCCTTCTGCCCTTCTTCTCACATATTGTCCGAACGTGTACTATGACCGTTAGTGATCGCCGGGATGTTTCAGCCAACTGAGACACTCACCTGAAACTGTTGATATAAATTCCAAAAAGACCATTCAAACCCCGGTTCTAGTTCCACTAGAACGAGTCCACAGGCAGCAATAGCATTCTTATCCCTGGCGATCGCATTTGCAAGAAGGGCGACAGCTCCCTTGTAAATGGTGGAATCCGCGTCTGTGCAAAAGACCATGTCGAAACCATTGAAATTCTCTCCCTCGGTGAGAACAGGGAGGACATTTTCCCAGATCTCCTTTCTTAGAAGCTTGGTATAAACAGGAGAATTTTCGCGTGCGTAGTTGAAGAGATCGTGGCAGAGGATGAGAGAGTCCTTCTTGCCTGCATTCTTGACTTTTTCGATGACAATGACTGGCACGTCCATCATGAAGCCGGCGAGGACACGAAGAACACCCTTCTTCCATTTGAAAGAAACATAAGGGCGCTCAAATCCACTGACAATCCGGGTCATGTGCGATTTGACATCCCGAGGTTTGCCGTCAAGGATGACAACCATGACCTGACGATGGGGTTCGACACCATTGTCCCGGAGAGAGTAGATGGTCTTGACGATTTGCTCTTCGCTTTCTGAGTATGCGGGGATTAAAGAGAGAATCCAGCGCTGTTCAACTTTCTTGAGTGGTCGAAACTTGTGGTAGATGGCAATGGTCATCATGCCAAGTGGTGAAAGAATGGCTGACAAGAAGTCCTTGCTTTTGATGAAAAGAATGGTGACAAAGATGAGCTTGCTCTTCTTGCCAAAAAAGGCAGTGACGGTCATGCAGATGTTGATAAAAATGATGATGCCGAGAAATATGAGTCTCTGATTCCGCAGATCTCTGGGCGTAAGAATGCGAGCAGGATCAACAGGATCTTCGATGGGAGGGTAGCCACATGTCTCAACAGTGTCCTTGGGACCTGGAGGTGGCTCCTCAACAACAGTCTTCTGACTTGCTGCATCTCCATCTTGTGTTGATGGTCGTTGAGGGGCATCACCAGACGACGTTGTGATGCCCGTTGTCGAAGGCGTGGTGACATGCATGACTGTTGTTGAAGCTCGCAATCTGGTTTCCCATGTGCCATGAAGTTTGGAGATGGAGGCGTTTGGTCTAAGAAATGTATAATAACTAGTAGCTTCAACAGAATTTGCCGCCGGCCGGTGTAGTAAAAGGGCCCGACCCCGAGGGGCGAGGCGAATGGTGTCAATAGCCTTAGTCAAGTTCCGGCGACGTTGAACCGTCGGTGGTCAGATTTTTCCCCCGTCAATGTGATAGATAGCATCAATACTAGACGGGTGCTATACATAACGCGTACTAGACGTTACGTACTGGTTGCAGGAGAATCAATATTACGACGCATATCCTCCCCACCAGATGGTCTGATCACCTACCTTACACGAACAAAGATGTGAGGTTTGCCAAGAAGACTAAAGAACGACACCAAACTTTTCCCGGCAATCACCCAAACTTTTCCCATCTTGGACCAACTACCGCTTGTCAACCCCTGATGACTGTCTCCGGTTCCCCGCCTCCACGTTCCAATAGACCTGCCCCGAGCGTTGATCAAGTTTTTGACGGCGTTGAACAAGAACTGTCAAAGTACTATAGAACCGGCACTATGGTTGTGGCCGTCGTGGAGCAGTGACATTAAACTGGAATGGTTGACCCATCCCCACATTCCATTGGTTTTAGTTTGAGTTGGGGCGGCATGGCAATAGCTCTTGGACCAGTCCAAGCCCTGAATCATTCACTCCCCTATATCATCGCTCCTAAACCCGACCCTTGTTCCCGTAAAGAGCTTAAACGTAACGCCTTCAGTATAGACTGAGCGATACAGCGTGGTAGGTGTGGAGCATTAGAACATGGCCGAACCCCCAGAGCCTCAAAGCGTTCATCGGTCGTAGATCCTGAAGCGGCTAAGGTGGTCAATCCAACGGGCCTAGATGTGTGATAACGATGAACCCTATGCTTGGCATTCATCAAAAGTGCCGCATAGCCAAGCGAGAACGTTCGATCAAAGATGCCGTCTCCGGGTGTAAGTGATTGGTGTCAATGTCAAGAGGTCCAGGCTGATTAGAGTGCTGACCAAGAATGGCGCCTTGAGGCCCAGGACCGCCATGCCGCACGCGGCTTGCCGCGACATTTCTCTAGACTTGTCTTCTTTTGGTGCCTAAGCCCAGAAAATGGATACATCACTTTATCATAGTGCTGGAGAACGGGTGGCGCTGGAGCTTACCGCGTGGTGCGTGCGTGGTTCAGTGTAAGGCTCGAGCTCGACACTTGGGCGCAAACGTCAAGTCCACTTTGAACAATGTCAAAGAGATTTTGGCAGACTTGCACAATCTTTAGCGTCCGCCGAGTTCCAGATGGTGCACAATGAGGGCTTTCAATCAAGGTCGACGCTAGAGGGCGCGAGCTTTGCCACATCGCCACGATGTTCCCTGTCCATAGAACGCTTCCAACAGTGGTCTACCTCAAAGCATCTTTTGCCATTACTCAAGTCGAAGGTCTAGACTGATCGATTCAACTTAATGTCTGTCGATGAGAAGGAAAACGCCCTATACCCGGTGCGTTATGAGTGTAATAATCCAGTTGAAGTATGATATCGCCATTATACCTATGCATGTCTCACCTATATAAGTATCACAGTCCCGACAGTCTGGATCAACTCATCATCACAACAACTACTTCACAATCCTTCCAAGAGTACCACCTCAGAGTATCATCTCTATCACTCACAACACTTTCAACCATGTCTCCCTTCATCAAGCTTGCCCACCGGGCCCTTCCCCGCGACTCTACCATCATGGAGCACAAGTGGCTCAAGCTCAACAAGGAGCCTCAGACTGAGACGCCTGCCGAGCCTACTCCTCTTGTCGCTGTCATTGGTGTTGGTTTCGTTGGAACTGGTCTCGTTGACTCTTTCTCTGCCAAGTACGACATTCTTGGCTACGATGTCAGTGAAGAGAGAGTCAAGGACTTGAGGGTTGAGTTTGAGGCCAGACCCAACGTCAGCTTCACATCCAACGAGTCTGATCTCAAGTTGGCAACTCACTTTCTCATCTCTGTCCCCACTCTTCTTCTCTCTGACAAGTCTATCAACCTCTCTTATCTGAAGAGTGCACTCGACAAGGTCAACAGATTGGCTCAACCCGGCTCCACCATTGTCATCGAGAGCTCAGTCGCCATTGGCATGACTCGTGAGCTTCTCGGACCTATTGCCAAGTCTCGCCGCCTTTTTGCCGGCATGTCTCCAGAGGTAAGCTCACATCTGAACCAACTCCCTCAACATTGCATACTAAAATTGATATAGCGCATTGATCCTGGACGCACTGAGCCTCCCATGAGGACCATTCCCAAGGTTGTCTCTGGTCTTGATGATGTTGTCCCCGGCTCTCTCGATGCTATTGTCAGACTTTACGGAAAGGTCTTTGACACCATTGTCCCTGTGTCCAAGCCCGAGGTTGCCGAGATGACCAAGCTCTATGAGAACTGTCAACGAATGATGTGCATCGCCTACGTCAACGAGATGGCTGATGCTTGTATCGGTCTTGGCATTGACCCATACGAGGTCTGTGACGCCGCTGCCAGCAAGCCCTTTGGCTATCTCCCCTTCCAGCCTAGCCTGGGTGTTGGTGGACACTGCATCCCTGTCAACCCTTACTACCTTCTTTCCAACGCCGACTACCCCCTCCTCAAAGCTTGCGCGGAGACCATGAACGAGCGCCCCGCCGCCATTGCTCAACGAATCGTTGATGGATTCTTCGGAACCGAAAAGGACAGCCGCCGAGACTCTGGTTTCGAGATCCGAAAGCGAGTCCTGGTTGTCGGCATGGGCTTCAAGGCAGGACAAAGCCATCTTGTCAACTCTCCCGGACTTGCACTTGCTCGGGAACTCAACAAGTTCGAGCTCGAGGTGTCCTTTGCCGACTCTCTTGTCAGCCAACCAGCCGTGCCTGAGATCACCAAGCTGGCCGACGAGGACTGGACCAAGGAGAAGTTGAACGAGTTCGACCTGATCGTGGTGAGCTTCAAGCAAACGGGTATGGACTTTGATATCTTGGAGGAGCTATCAGACGATGTCTCAGTACAGATGTTCTGCCAGTAAATACTTGGATACAGGAAAGATAATTCTGGGGCGTTTTGTTTCTTTGGGTTCAGGTTGAAAGTATCTCTATTATCATAGGAGGGTTTCTATCGATCTAAATGGTCACTTCAACTACTCCATTGTGCCTTCTCACTCCTGGCCCGCGTCTTGAATTATGAACATGATAGAAACTGAGGTATTATAGTAAAACCACAGTTCTAATGCTGCCCCAAGGTGATGCTTTCTTGACCATATCTTTAAGGCAACTATGCTAGTATCGGGCCATGAGGCTATGATGTCTTGATAATGTGTTCTTTATTATAGTTGTAACCCGGCCCTCGATGGGCTAACTGATCCAGAAGATCGCCTATGTCTCTATTCTAGTAAAGAAGTTCTTCTCTCCCTCCTTGCAAACCACTCCTGCCCGGCGCACCAAGCTATCACCAACAGCCAATCGCAGCTTCTCTGCAGTGCTGGGGGCGTCCATGAACAGAGGCTCTGTGACGTTGTTCATCTCGCGAGCTGCCTTGACAGCTTCTCTCAAGGCGAAGAAAACCGAGGACCCCAAAAAGAGCGGGGGCTCTCCTGTGCCTTTGCTGCTCTGAATAGAGCGAATCTTCTCCCAGCTGATCGGCTTTCCTTCCGAGTCATGCTGCAAGGTTGATATGTTGAAGACTTGGGGGATATCAGAGAAGCCTATTGCGTGTTAGTAAAACAAGCATTGACTACAGAGCACGAGGTTTGTGTGAATACCCACCTGGGATCTTGTATGTTCCAGGGCCCTTGGTAAACAGCTCTCCACTCTTCGTCCACAGGGACTCTTCCATTGTGAATAGGCCCTGTCCTTGCACAAAAGCACCTTCAATCTGGCCATAGTCAAGAGCTGGATTAATGGACCGGCCAATGTCCATCATGAGGTCAGTTCTGAGCACTGTGGAATCTCCAGTCAAGGTGTCCAGTTCGACCTCGGTAATAGCCCTGTTAATAACCAAGTCAGCATACAGACCTCAGTCTTTCTTAGAAGCACAACTTACACTCCCTGAGTCCAGTAGTAATACCTTTGCCGTATTGTCAGTAACGATGCTATAAGTTGGGAGAATCAAGGTGAAAGCACTCACATCGGAAGAGGATCTTTCCAGTTTCCCCATACGTAGCCAATCCGAGGCATCTTCCAGAAACCGTTTGCCGCCAGGTTGACTCTGTCGGAATACGCCGCATGTGCAATCTTGGACAGTGGTGCATCGTAGCCGTACTTCTCTCGATACGGCTTCAGTCGCTCATTGATCTGATCGCACGCATTCTTGACAGCCTGTCCGTTCAAGTCACTGCCAGAGGATGCTGCAGTGGGTGAACCGTTGGCGATCTGATCAGTCTGCGACTCTTTGTTGTATACTTCGTCCACAGTGACGCCTAGCTCCTCGGCCGCGACTTGAGACATCTTGGTGTACAGACCTTGGCCCATCTCGGTGCCACCATGATGCAAGAGAACTGAACCATCCTCGTAGATCTTGACGTAAGCTGCGGCCTGATTGAGGCACAGAGCAGTCGCAAAGCTAAAGCTGTCAGTGAGATAAATAGGTGACATGGGACAACACAACATACCTGAGGCCAAATTTGGTTGGTATCTTGGAAATTCCTCGCTTCTTGTAGCGATTCTTTGAGTTAAACTCCTTGATGGCCGCTTTCCGCTTCTCGTAGTCAGAAGTGACAGTGAGCTGCTCCAGCATGGTTGGAACATGAAAGTCGTCTGTAATTTCCTGCAAGAACGGAGTCCGTTGCCCGATTTGGTACAGGTTTCGAGTTCGCAAATCGTCAATGTCGATGTTCAGACCTTCTGAGATGGTGTACATAATGTTCTCGGTGATGTACATGCCTTGAGGACCACCGAAGCCGCGGAAAGCTGTGTTGCTGACGGTGTTGGTCTTGCAGACCCATCCTCGAACCCAGGCGTGTGGGATGTAGTAGCAATTGTCGACGTGAGTACAAGCACGATCCCTGTCAGAAGCGTTAACATCAACAGCAAAACCAAGTCAGCCAAGGGCACTTACATGACTGCCGAGCTCATGTCCAGCGTATGGCCAGCATTGTTGTAAATATCCACGTCCAGAACCTGAATCTTTCCCTGGGAGTCGACACCCACCTTCCAGTGCGATTGGAATGGATGCCTTTGGCCGCTGGTAGCGATGTCCTCGTCGCGATTGAGCATCATGCGAACGGGGCGAGATTCCTTGCGTGCTGCTAAAGCTACCAGCATGGCAATAGGCGTACTTCTTGATTCTTTACCGCCATAGGCTCCTCCCATGCGACGAACTCGCATGTTGACACGGCTCATCGGAACGCCCAAGACTTGGGCCACAAATACCTGGTTCTCCATGAGATTCTGCGAAGAAACATAGACCTCCATGGAACCATCTTCCATATGAGGGATGGCAAGCGCCGCGTTGGTCTCGAGATAAAAGTGTTCCTGGCCACCCATCCTGGTGGTCCCTTCAAAGACATGTGCACACTTGCTAAAGGCGTCTTCGAGCGATCCTTCAACGGCATCACCCTTCCTCAGTTGCTTGCCATGCTTGAAGAAGCTGTTGGCCTTGATCGCTTCGTCAATGGTGATGATGGAAGGTAGGGCATTGTAGGTGACCTTAACCAGATCGGCAGCTGCCCGAGCTTGCAGAGCCGATTCTGCGTAGACCAACCCAATGATCTGTCCGTAGAAGTGGACTTTGCCGTCAGCGAAAAGTTCTTCGTCGCGAACAACTGGGCCCCATGTGTTTTGATTCGATGATAGACTGTTCTTGTCGAGGTATCCGACCACGCCTGGCATCTCCAAGGCTGCTGTCCAATCAATACTGAGGATTTCGGCGTGCGCCATCTTGGCCATAACGGCTGCACCAAAAAGTTCATTGTGCTGCCGAGGCATGTCATCGACATACTCTGCCTCTCCAGTGCAATGCTTCAGTGCTGAGAGATGGGGAACCGGCCGTCCTACGGTCCTAGTTCCTCTGTTCTTCATGGAGGCTGTAAAGTTGTCGCGATTGCCCGAGGATATTTCGCGGTGAATTTCTTGGATTAGATCGGCGTCGACCTTTGCGAGGCCTAGCTCACTGACAACTTCGTGCCAGAATCGGAAGAACATGGAAATGGTTAAGACTCATCAAAGGTTTAGCTTCATCTTCTTACTTGATATCTTGCCTGTAACGAACCTCTGCGATAGTGCGCCATGCCACCAGGAACACCAAAAGGCAGATCGAATTGCTCCAATAGCGCATCAATTGCTGCCTCCAATGTAGCTGTGTCGGCCCACTGTTTACCAGCAACGGCTTCCTGTGCCTTGGCGGCAATCACTGTAGTCGGAGCCATTCCACCAAAGGCAAAACCAGAGTCTTGCACCAGGCCATTTTCATCCAGACGAACTCTCAAGCCAGATGTGACAATTGCGATGTCATCATCCTTTCTCTTGGCTTGTTTGTAAGCCTTTGTGATTTCCCGAGCGTCTTCATCTGCTAGAGGAATGATGATTTGGGTGATGACTCCATCTTCGGGGAGAGCAGTAGTCCGGTAGGACACAAACCAGGAAGAGAGGGGGATATCAAATTCCCCGAGTTTCCGAGATAATACACTTACTCTTGCACCTGCTGCTAGAAGCACAGGCGCAGAGTCTGAAATCGGGCTTGCGGTAGCGAGACTGCCCGCAAGACTAGCCACATTCCGAATCTGACGTCCAGCAAAGTAACGAAGTTGCTTTCGGAGTGCCTCCAGAGGCAAGGCACGGCGGCCAAGTTTGCGATACATGTTGGTGCAAAGATCTTCCACCTTGGTTAATGACAGATTGCCCGGAATTATGATCTCCTTGAGGGCGCCGAGTTCGGCCTGGGACTTGAGGCTGGGGTCTTCGTGGCCGTTTAACTCGGGAATATCTGCCGCAAACACGGAGACTCTGTAGTTCATCTTCTTGAATCTGACTTCAATCTGCGTCTCGCTGGCGCCACCCACGATTTTAGACGTGGGATAAACAGCCTTCAGCTCAACGAGCTGCTCCAGACTTGTTGGTCTAAACCAAAGTCGTCGCTCATCTCCGTAACAAATCGGTCGAGGCTCATACTTCCAAAGAGAGGGTGGAAATATCGGCTCAGTGGAAGCATCGTATGGCAAGAAGGTGGGCTCCGCAAATGCTTTGCTAGGTGAGCTTGGTGGTGTAATTTCTGCCTCACTGGGCTTGGCTGAACCGCAGCCTTTGGAATTGGGATCATCCCGACAGCAGCCACCTGGCCGACCACAGGACCCGGAACCGTTGGTAGCACGAAAATTGTTTGTATCAGCTTCCTCTGTGTCTGGAGTACTTGGGTCGGGAGCTTCTTTGTGACCATTGCTCTCCACAATGACTCCGTTCAAATCTTCGGTGATAAACGTCCGAGCGGCTTCGAGAATTGGCTTGTAGCCAGTCTGGAGCAGGTCAGTAAAGTTCTAAAAATTGGAAAATCTCAAGGTGACCTACGCATCGACAAAGATTTCCGTCGAGATGGCCCTGAAGCTCGACGTCTGAGTTGGTAAGATGGAATTTGCCGTTCTGATATGAATTTCTGATGAGGGCGTACAAGCTCATGACAATGCCTGGAGTACAGAAACCACATTGTGTGCCACTATCATTGTCAGAATTGTCTTTGTTTCCGATGTTATAATGGAATTGGGAACAACATACTGCATCTTCGCCACTCTCTCTTGGAGTGGGTGTGGACGGTGGACTGTACCAAGTCCTTCAATTGTAATCAGACTCTTTCCATCCAATCCAACAAGTGGATAAAGACATGCATTGACAGCAAGATGTCTGACATGTCTGCCTGGCTCTGCCGTTTGCACAACCACGGTGCAGGCTCCGCAGCCTCCTTCGCCACATCCTAACTTTGTTCCCTTTAGAGTATCTTGGGCTCGAATCCAGTCGAGAAGAACCCAGTCGGGGTTGGGATTTTTCACGGTCACGGGGCGTCCATTGACGAAGAATCGTAACTCGGAACTCTGGTAGGTGGATTTGATAAGAGAGGAAAGCGCCTCGACCGAGCTCTTTGGTGAGCTGGCGCCATCGGTGTCGGAAGGGGGCGGCGAAGGGAGAAGGTCCAATGTCGGTGTGCTGTGCATATTGAATTGTTGATTCGCTAGATTAACTTGAGAGAAAGGAATAAATTGAGAGAAGGATGATTAGGAAGCGGCTGATCTGACGGAATCAGGAAGAAGGGAAGTTTATGGCAAGCAAGTGACTTCAACAATCCAATAACCGTCAAGTGGAAGCGATGTGAGCGGGAGCGTTGTAACACACACTCAACCATTCGTTCCAAGCCACCCACTCCCGCTACCCGCCCGAGGTAACATTGACTTTCCTCTACAAACGTCGATCGGAAAGTGAACGAACATGCAGGGGTGGGATGAGGCTGGAGATCTCCTATCCTCAACCCCCACTCCTGCACATAACATGCAGTTGCTCTCAAGTTATGCATGGTTATCTATGCCGTCACTGTACTTAAATAATATTCTTTCCTCGGCTTTCTTTCCTCTTTCCACATCTCTTTTCCACGTAACCTCTCCGCAAGCTAGCCCTGTCCTTCACACGGACCCCTCCGCTCGGAGGGCGCCATGCAGAATTTCCAAACGCCACTGACAACGCTGGGGTCCAAACGGAAACATCCGTTTATATAAGGGCTTACTGTGCTGGTCAGTTGGACAAGTTATTTGGGGGCTAGTGAGGTTGTCTTTCGAGAGTGGGATGCTTCCCCTCATTCGAGTCTTTAGTTATCAGATTGGTTGGGTAATCGGGACGTGAAGAGTGGAGGTACCGAGACACGCATTGCTCGGTACTTTACTCACTATCTTACCCCGCATGTTCATCATCATCCCACTCTTGTGTCCACTTTCGCGGAGTTCTTTGAAGATAGAGGCAAGTCCGGGCGAACCGACAATATGCAGTCTCAACAAAAGCACCAGTAAGGGAAGAGGAGAAGATCTTTATCAGCGTAATCAACAAACTTGATTAGACTCTCATTGGCCCTGGGATTACTAAAGATAGGCGTATCAATCCCATGGTCTGTGGCAATCTAGCTGCACAAAGGTCAAACTTGAGAGTGGAGGTAAATTCTATAGAACTAGTAGATACATGATCGTGCATGATGCTACTTAGTCTAAATACAACGATGTGCAAAGAAGAAGAAATTATGACTTTGCATTGATCTCACGGCATGCTATCCCAATGTCGCGTTGGCAATGCTTTTCGCGAATTTTGCGTCTTTGTGATCTCGACACAATAGCCCAATGCAAACAGGCTATGTAAGTTATGTCGCTAGTGGGCGAGGCAGCTGGGCGCTCCGGCACGGAGATCGGTCGAATCCAGAGCCGGGTAGACGTAGCTAATCTGGTCAAGGAGGAACGACAGCGGAACCGGCATCCCATGAGTAGGCACAACGCTATGCCACATTAGCATCCGTAAAGTGCAATGGTTGTATTAACTCACATGGTGTTGTTGCTCATACCATCAGCAACGGCTTGGTCAAGCCAGCCGTAAGCGAAATGAGGGTCAAAGTGTGTAAGGGTGGAGAAAGAGTCGGCCTCATAGGCCAACATGGTGCTGTTCGCAGACGGGCAGCGGGTGGTGACGACGGAGTACGACCAGTCAATGGAGTGGGGAGCTTCCTCGTGCCAGATGAAGCGAGCTTGCATTTGACTGTCGGCGTGAATATATGGCTTGCCCTCACTATGAAGCCAGATCAGATTTGGATTCATCAGCCATTGGAAAGAACTCACCTAAAGGTAACAAGTTCAGCACCAGGAATCTGTTTCCAGTACTTGATTGCAACCTCGGGAACGATGATCTTGGCTCCCAGAGCAACATACTTGTGAACATCGTAGCTATGATCGTGGTGATGATGTGTGAGCTTGGCTAGTTAGTGATGGATCTTTTGATCGTGCAGGGGTAGAAATCTCACAAAGACATGGGTAATGGGCTTCTTGAGGTTCTCCTTGACCCATCGAATAACGAGGTCTGTCTGATGAGGAGGGGCCTCATACACGATAACACCATCTTCGAAATCCAGAATGAGATGTTCCAGGACTGGGCTGTTTTCAACCAAGAGCTTGTGGGCGTTGGGAAGATCGGGGCCGAGCGTTTCTATGGTGATATTGTCATAAGTTCCAGTATAGGGGCCACTCCAGAGAGCATTGGTCCAATACTCTCCAATCTCTGCGTGTGAGTATTCCGGAATCTTGGCGGGTGCAGCCCGTGGAGTAGCGCTCTTGTTCTCCTCTAGACCTTCGAAAAAGCCGGCAGAAAAGTCTGGGTTTGGGATGATCTTCGAAAAGTCTGTTTGCTCCACAATAGCAGTGCCATTCTGGAAGACGAAGCGGTGGGTGGGAAACTGGATTCCATCAACTTCGGTGTAGTTATAAAGACGCAGATCGCTCTCTGTTCGGCCAAAGATGGCATGGTCTTCAAAAGAACGAATGATGTAAGGCAGCTTGGTCTCGAGGTCGAAAGCAACAACGATATCAAGATGATGATCATGAACTAAAAGGACAGGTTAGTAGAGGTCTGGTATACAAGACCTGCACATACCAGCTGGGAAATCGACGTTGTTGATAGTGACCGTGGTTCGGGTGAGCCGATGCTTCTCCATCTACTAATATGTTAGCAGCATGTCCGCGACAACAGCTAAATTCACCAACATCTAGCAAGAGTCGAGGTGACATCTTGTGGGCCTGAAACAAAAGGTACTCGGCGAGGGCAGCTAATTGAGATGAGCGTATGTCCAAAAAGAGTTGCCAAGGAACTCACAGTCTGTGTATCCACCTGTCACATTTCCGGGTAGGAATACAAGGTCGTTGCCCTCATTGTAGCAAGCATATCCCTCAGGTCCATCCTTCATGACAAGTGAGAACTGGACAGGCGGGATAGATGGGGTCCCGAAAGCAAAGTAGTCTGGCAATGAGTCAAAGGAAGGGTTATTATGTGTTTGAGAGTAAATTCCTACCGGAGACTTGATAGTTGCGGTCAATTCTCTGGGAAAAGCCATCCTTGAAAGAGTACGAGATGTTTTGGGTACCATGAGATACCACGTATCTATCTTCGTGAAAAAGGTTGTAGTTCTGCATCAAAGTGCTGATGCGAAAGATCCTGGGTTCGGTCAGCTCCATTCCGTCTTTGTGCGAGTTAAAAGCGTCTCCTACTCATTGGACTCATAAGTGACTCCATGCAGATTCTGAAGGGCCTTTCTGCCACCGAGAGCTGTAATAGCTTGGCTGAGAAGCAGGTTTGCAGTTTGCGCACCTCCATCGCTGCCATTTCGGGCGTAAACGTGAGAGGATGAGCAGCTACCACAAGCCAGAGCAACTTGGGGTAGACAAAGGGCAGCGGCGAGAGCTGCGGTTGCAGTTGAAAAGAACATTGCTGGGGCTTAAAAAGGCTGGAAGTGCCGCCGTGTTTGTGAGATACCTCTGAGCAAGATGGCAGTACGGCAATCTTTTTATATACAGAGCTGGATCATGCGCACCTCAACCGCCCCAATTTTGATTCCAAACCGCAATCATACTGTCACTCACCATCCTTGACATTATTAATCTCAGCCTGGCTGTGCTGATCCGACAACGCGGCGCGAATTGCCTTTTTTCCCGCTGTTTCTTTGTAATGCATTGAGGCTGGGTGAAGCAAAGTGCTAGAGGACTCCTGAAGGCAGCTTCGTTAGTAGCGGAGCGGGCATTCATAAAGGCCGTTGGCAATGCCTGAGTGATGCCCCTTGTCCCGTATCTCATCGCGGACCTTAATAACTTCCGAACTGCGGGTGGGTGCAAGCACAGCCTCCATTTCTCCGGCTTACCGGGACTTGGTGACTTCAACTTATATTTTTTCCAAATATCTTAGGCCTCATTAATGATAGGACATTATTTCTCAATCCGTTTGCTTTCTACTATGCACGTTTACTCTTCGCTTCGTTGTGGCTAATCCGATGACTCGGGCCTGGACACTGAAGTTGACCAAAATCTAGATATGCTAGGAGTCAGAACTAAAAAAAGAAAAAAGGTTCATCTTGCATTCTATAGCCCCATACTCGTTCGGAACCTCCTCCAGGCGGTGAAAGATGTTGGCAGTGAGCATTTGCATTGACTATCTTCCTAGTAAAGTCGCAGCTTTTCAGCCTCGATTCTCCAAGCCGCACGTCGTTCCCTAATCTTGTTTTGCCTCGCAAGGCTCAATGGCTTTGATCGGCACTTTTTGGCTTTTGCTTTCAACTTTTTCTTTGACGTCTTTTTGGCAGGACCAAACAACTCACCCGGCGTGCTAGTTGAATGAGACAATGCTATCTGTCTCAACCTGCCCACGGCGGGATGATCTTGACCAGGGTATGTGTACACTGCCAGAATTAATGCAGCCCTGAGTGTAAAGTTGGCATCATTCCCAGCGCTGTGGAGTCGAGCAACTGGGCATCGAAGTCGATGCAGCAAGGCGCCAAGTGAGCACCGCCAGGGCTGAAACACCTCGTTTGCAACGAGGAGGGTGTCGATAACCTCAATGTTGGGGTGTGTAAGAGTATATCCGAGAGCATGAAATACATCAAGTTCATTCTCGACTCCATGGCCAACAAGGATGACAGGTCGATCTTTAGGCAGTGCACCGTCAATTCGATGCACAAGTTCGGCTGGTTGTATTGTCGTCGACTCTCCAAAGACAAACCTGTTGGAGGCTTTCTCTATATAAGACTCTGATCCAGTGATGTAGTTTTCGGTCGTGATTAGGTCTTGTCCGTCTTCAAGAGGCTGAGACAAAATTTTGGTGTCGAATGTGGCGGTGCCAAGTTGGGAGTCATGACTTTCAACAAAGCCATTCTTCAAGTTTTTGGTCTGCTCGAAGTCGATTGCCACAATGATAGGACACGGTTCGGTTGATTCTGATAGGCCAAGAGCTCTTTGCAAAACTTGCAGTCCGTTTTTTGAAACGCTTGCACGCCACCAGTGACGACGGCGTGATGCTGGAGACATATTTGAACTCTTATGATGAGGGTAGGTGGGTGTTGGATATGACTCCTAGCTTAAATGCGTGAATTAGGATATGGCTGGCTTTTGTGGTGTTTTTAAGGCAGTTGTATTTATTGGCGCCTGAAGCACTCAAATGGTTTTGAATACGTTGAGACATTAAGCTTTGCAGCTGCATATCACAGAGTTATGTATTGCTTGGTGGAGCGCCGGCAGAAGGCGATAAGTCTTTCCACCAGTTAGCTTTCTAGAGCTGCTGCCTTGCGAAGGCTTATTCTTTCTACCTTTAGTATTCATACGCCATTGGATTTCAATAGCATTCCTGTACATAACGCATGTTGCCTTTGCTCCTGCAGCTATCACGTCCCTCAATCACATTTGACCAGCCCGTATCCTAATAACATATATACAAGAAACTTGATGATGCTGTTATTGGGGCAACCTGTCCTGGAGTGATAGAGAGTGGAGATTTGGTGCAGAATAAATTCGTATATGAGAAATACGAAAGGAAATTATGATCAGGTATGTCGACACCATATACACACAAAGCTCACCACAACCATCAACTCCCACAACCTGCGGGATTCTCCCGTCACTCTACCCTCCATAAAAAATATTTCTCCAATCTTATATGGACTCCAAGAGTTGTCTCGAGCCCAGACAGCCACAACCTCGCCATCGCTGGTGGAACCTTGGGTGATGTTGTCTTGGGCAAGGTCTGGTGATCCAACAGCCAACCTCACCAATTTCCAGCCAGCATTTGCACCAATGCTCGTGACTTCGCTGCCGCGAGTCTGACGCCACTCAAACCTCTCAACAGGTTGGCCTTCTCCAACTTGCATGCCAAACCAATATGTCTCTCGTTTACTGTTGGCGGTACAACACCGCAGCAATTCTTCTCGGGCATCAAGAGTCTCTCCGGGAAACGAGGGAAGACATATGCGATAGTCTTTTTTCCACTTGCCAACACTCTTGGCTGTTGCAAGAATCGGGCAGGATGCGTCTAGGCCCTCATAAAAAATGATGTCGTGGTGATAACCGCTGTGAGGCGCGTGAGCCGCAAATGTGATCCCCGAGTTTGAATCACTAAGAAGGAGGTGTGTTTTCAAGGTAAGTCGCTTCTCAAATGTCATGGAAAGCCTTTGGGGGAGGCCATTGCGGGCTGTCTCTGGCGATATCTGTGGGACGAGGGTGTTTTCAGACTGTGAATTGCCCATGATGTGTGGTTTTGCCTAGTAATAAATACATAGTACTTTGAAGCGAGATGATAGCCGAATATATGTACATCTATATATATATGTTCTTAAGGCAGGCTTTCTACCATGTGGAGGATCTGCGGCCCTATCACCCGGATCGAAATTATCGCGTGATGCCGGCCTTCAGTCTCGTATTTCGCATTCGCGACAAAAACCACGCGACACAACTACCCCTCGGCCCTCGGTGAAGGGCAAGAGACATGGACGTCAGGGGTCTCTACGCATGTCCAATGAGATAAACTATCAGTATAGACAAGCAGAGCTAGCCAAGCTGAATCCGGTAGTGGGCAAGGTCATTATTTTTGGATTGTGGCGCTCAGGCGCATCAAGATGCCTGAAGGAAGTGCAATTCCCAACCCGTGGTACGCTTCAGGCTTAACCCATTCTTGTTGCATGCCTGCATTAATCAGTTCTATGCGCAATAGAGAGACTTTTTAAATGGTAGCAACTATCCGCGTGGAGTTTGTAACATCAAGTATCCAGATAAGGCTAAGAGGCAAATAGCTTCACAGCACCGATTTAGGATTTAGCATCAACTACCGAGGGTATGGGTAATCCTACGCTACTAATCACGGTTGCTCATCCAAAGTCTATATCACTCGTAGGAAGCATAATAGCATAATCAAGAAATCCAGAGACACGGAAATGGCTGGATTAAATCGACAGACATGCATGACAGAGACAAATTATATTCAACGGAAGTTAGACATGGTCTACCTGGTGACGAAGGAAAAGTCACTC
This sequence comes from Fusarium liriodendri, assembly GCA_023509735.1. Classification (NCBI taxonomy): domain Eukaryota; kingdom Fungi; phylum Ascomycota; class Sordariomycetes; order Hypocreales; family Nectriaceae; genus Fusarium; species Fusarium liriodendri. Next base: position 71,605 of record JALLKD010000454.1, on the reverse strand, counting down.
CACCTAAAGCACGATTATACAGCTAAGGGTCTAGGAGTATGATTGATAATAGGTGCAACTCACTTTCATGCCCCATAGTCGTGATGAAAAACAGAGAAAGTAATGAAAGAGCACAGTCCGTGAGGATGGCAACTCGAATTTAGCTCATGGCGGTCGCTCTTACGGCATGTATGATGAGGGTCCAACAATGAAGCTACCAGTGTTATTATTCAAGGAAAAGCTATGTTTATCTGCATCGGGTCCAGTCATGATGTGACTGTAATTGTGAAAGGTGAACATGCCAGACAAATGAGTGCCCTTAAAGATCACTAGGCCCCCTTAAATAACCATACCGATAGAGAGCCGTGCTGCCACAAGTGCTTAGAATCCGCCTAGGCTAGTCCAAAACACGGAACCTTGGTCCCGTAACACCAATATCCCAGCGAATCTCGACCCGATCACCGACACCAACATACTCGACGCCGATGAGTTGTCCCGCTGGGCAAGGGATCTTTGGCCACCCCTGATAGGCCTGGATCCACGTAGCATTACCTGGCTTCGGGACCAAGATACGACCGACATGGTTGTCTCTGCTCTTGGCTTCTGCCCACTCAGCAATATCGGCAACGGAGAATGTTTGAAGACCACTTGGGGGGTCTGACCACGTGAAAACGTCAAGAGTCTGTGTGCCTGTAGAGACATCTCGATCCCAGAGCTCAAATATGAGCTCACAAGTCTTGCCTTCGGTGCTTTGATCGAAGTTGAATGTGACGATGGTGGTTGTCTCATCCGCAGCTTTGCCGTTCTTGACGATCAGAAGCTGATCCTGAGGGTCTTGGATGACCGTTCCACTCTGAACCCAGCGTCGGTAGGTTCCGGCGGGAAAGATGATGTCTTCAAATTGACGGGTTTCAAGCACTGGTGCGGCCAAGGTGACAGCTGCAGTGGAAAAGAGGAATGCAAGAAGCTTCATGTTTGCTTTTAGGGGATGGACAATTTTCTTTGAGTTTGATGGGGGCGGTTGAGATGATGATTGAAGATAGACAGAGAGAGATAGAGCAAGTAGGATTGTCACCTTTTTATACCTCGGTGGTCGTAATTATTTTCGCACATCCGCACAATGAGGCCCTAGACATGGAGGGTGCCTCGTATAGTTCGGGTCTATCAATGACGAAAGATCTCGTTACAGATGCATACAGCCAATGTCAATTGATCAACCCACATTTGCAGATCCTTCGAGCCATGCAGATCTCCGTTGCTGACCGGATGAAGAGAACTTGACTCCGGCCAAGAGACCATTCAGGTTGTAGAGACTTGCAGCCGCGAAAAGTCGTGAAGTTGAATAGATTCTCAGATAAAGACATTCATTCAAAACTACGAAAGTAGTGAGTGGTATCTCAATTTACAGAGGGAGGAATCTTGAACGCCATAATATTATGCATAATATAGGCTCATCAGCTCGGAGAAATTGTTCAAGCCTCGAGGGGGTGCCATGAGACGTCATTGGCTGGGCATTGTGTCTAAATATACCACACTGAACCACCTATTTTTAACAACCCCAAGTGCCCTTTGACTGGATGAGTGCAGGCAGGTGACTTCTCAACAGCGCGGCATTGACACTCAGCTCGTCTTCCCCTCAAAGATTTGCGCCTTGGCATCAAGACCAAAGCCGGGATGTTACCCTCCATCGACCGCATGGCTCAGTAAGACGGGCTAACTTGAAGCCACTGGTCTGCGCACGATTGGGAAGACGCTTACTTGACACAAATAGCATCTCGATCTTATGCAGGCGTATTCTGGCACGAATAACTGACTTGGTACGACTGCCGTCGAAGGAGTGTTTGTTCCGGTGTCGTCCGGGGTTACCAGGAGGGAACTCATATCAACCAGCTCGATAATGGGTATTCCAAGGTGTAAACTATTAATATCAGGCCTCCCTCGACTGATAATGCCTACTCGCATCATCACTTATGCTACTCGTTTCGGCATATGTTGTACCCTCCGCAATGATGCCCTTAGAGCTGGACGTCTCGTCCTCAAGACGCCGCCACTTTCCCCCGCTGCTAGTTACCGACATTCTACCTTTGCCACTAGGCGTGAGATTATCCAGCTGTGTTCCTCCCACATTCATCTGTCCTCCTCCAATCGTGTGTATTTGTTGACCGCTCGACCCGTTGCCAGCTGACTGGCCTTTCGAGGTACCACGGCTACGGTCGAAATATCGGGTAAACAATTTCCGAAGAGACGGGAGGGATGCTGCGATGATAGCGATTCCACTTTCTAGTTGGCACCAAAGGGAAATATGTCCGTTCCAATCTGTGGAGGTCGAGTCAGAGCAGATGCCTGTAACAGAAGTAGTCCACTCACAGAGCTTGTCTTTGGTGGCCAGGTAATACTGCAGGTAAGGCGCCCTGACGATTGTAGCCGTGCTTGCAAGAGCACCCAGGCCCAGAATGAGCATGACGATTCGTTTGGACCGCCGATTCATCTGTAGCTTTCGTACCACAAAGTAAGGCAAGATGGCGCAGCACCAGTCCGTCACAATACCCACAGCCGTCCAGACGTATCCAATGATGACAACTCGGTTGAAGTCACCACACTTCCCAAGCAAAGGGTTCCAATATGCCCGAACTGGCGTGCAGTACGTAAGAGAAGCGACGATTCCCACGATTGCCATGACCGTGGCGAGCAATTGCATGATGTAGAGCGTCCAGCGATATTTTGGTTCCACAGTAATTCGAAGTAGCATGAAAACGACCGAGGCTTTGATCAACGGTACCGTGGTCCCATACGTGACTTGCGAGTAGAGCATGTATTCGGCGCATCGAACCATGACAAGATCGTTGAGTTTGTCGTCCCTCGTTCCAAGGCCGAAATATGCCGCTTTGACGGCGAATACGCTACTAACGATGAAAGAACCCTAACAATTAGTTACTACTATAAGCATGAAAGTCTCAATACGTACATAGGATAACACAGCAAAGGTATCCTCCCACCCCCAATTTGCGGTATATCTCAGCATCCAAGCCCGGACGTAGACCCTCAGAACCATGATGACCGTCGCAATCGATACGAATATTAAGACGATTATGATCAAAACGAGGGCAAACCCTTGTGGTACAATCGGAGGATGGGCATAAGCCAGCTTCTGGAGCTGCTCGCCCTGTTCGAGTGTCGACATCTTCAGAAGCTGCGGGACGAGATGCCAAATCATGCCACTCGAGGAAGAACATTGGGGAGTGCGAAGTCTTCAGTAATTTTTAGCTTTCGCCGCCAAGAGCCATGGTCAATGATCTGCACGCAGAGCCGGGGTAGAATCCACAGGGAAAAGAAAGGAACAGTAGTGGTATGATACCAGTTCTCTTGGATTTCAAGGGTACAATACACTTGCCCCTGTTCCTTATGGAGTCAGTCAGGGTATTCTACAGCCTGTATGCCTCGACGAACCATGTTCCTGCAGCTCGCCCAACCGCGGAAAACCGGATGACATTTCGGGTCCGGTTCATGTTGCATCCGGGACTTCTTGAAGGAACGCTGTGTTGGTTCCAAGCATTTTCGTTTCACTTGGCATGAATACAACCAACACAAACTGTATGAAAATGCCAGGAACCCATGACTATCAGCGGATTGATGCAGGACCCCGAGTCTGCAGCCCCTTTTAACCCTGGCTGGAAAATGGAGGCTATTACCGCATGTACACTGTCAAAATGAACCAACGCGCAGTTCCATCCGGTATTTGCTCCTGTGTCTTTGGGTTCCAAGAACTACTCATTTATTGGAAACTTGTTCATACTTCAACATGGTGAGCTTGTTTGGCTGGGGCACAGCGGCCCCGGAGGCTGTTCCTGGCGACAAAGTCCTCCCTCTCCATTTCTTCGATGATACGCCAGTCTGGAGATCCTTCATTTTGTATTCTCTGTTTGTGTTTGATGATGTGCTTGACACGGATAAAATTCGCCGCTCGTTGGAAGAGCTAGCCCAAAGGGAGGGTTGGCAGAAATTGGGAGCTCGGCTTCGACGAAATGTGCAGTATTCAACTCTCCCTACCCGATGCGTGATTTACTAACTCTGGTTCAGTCCAAAGGTGTCCTTGAGTACCATATTCCTGCCGACTTCAATAAAGACCGCCAGTCCATCGCATACACCCATGTTCAGTACGACACACCGATAGCCGATGACCCCGTCGCGGGTCAAATACCCAAGCCAAGCACAAGACCCTCGATACTCGGTAACCCTGATCAATTCTTGAGTCTTATGCATCCTGAAGGGAGCCCCAAAAAATTGGAAGACTATGTCAACTCGGAGAGGCCCCAACTCGGTCTTCACACGGTTTCTTTCAACGATGCCACTCTAGTGTCGATTTACTGGCCTCACATCATGTTCGACGCCATGGGCAAGAAGGCTCTCTTGACTGCATGGTCATTGACACTTCAGGGGCGACAAGACGAAATTTTGCCTCTCTGTGGCGCCGATAGCGACCCCTTGACAGAGCTTGGTCGTCATCCCACCGAGCCGCACAAGTTGGCAGATCGCCAACTCTCCACATTGGGTCTAGTTCGGTATGGCATCAACCACATCACGGAGTTTGCACTACGCGGGAACGAAACTCGTATTGTATGCGTTCCAGCAGCATTTATGGACAAGTTGAGGGATGAGGCAATGGGAGATTTCCCAGTGGATAGTTCCAGCGACGAAGACACGTTCCTAAGTGATGGTGACATTCTGTGCGCTTGGTGGACTCGCATAGCCATCTCACATCTGCCTCAAAACTCGGAGACCAACGTTATCCTTTACAACGCATATTCCCTTCGTTCTGTTATCGCTGGAGACTTGCTACCAGCCGGCACCTCGTACCTCTCCAACGCCACAGGCTTCATCCATACACCTCTTACCGTCAAAGAGATATTCACAAAGCCTTTGGGCTATGTCGCCTCACGTATTCGACACTCTATCTCAGAATATGGCACGAGGGAACAGGTTGAGGCGTTCATGTCCATGGCCAGACAATCGCAAGCTCGAACACCCCCATTCTTTGGGGATCCCTCGATGCACATGGTTACCTACTCGAACTGGAGCAAGGCCAAGATGTTTGAGACAGACTTTTCAGCAGCGATAAAGCCAGATAGTCTGTCGCCTTCTAAGGGACACGTGCCAGGGAGGCCGACGTACATCCAAAATTGTCAATATGGCTTGACTCTCCCTAATGCGTTCCCCATCATGGGCAAGGACACTCAAGGGAACTACTGGCTCTCGGGGTACTTGAACAGGGGTAACTGGGACAAGATTAACGAGATACTCAATAATATTTGAGATAGATTCTGGGGTGACGAAGGCGTATGAGGATGTTCGCGGGGCCTGTACTTACGAACTGGGCAATTATAGGATGAGTGGCACTTGAGGTTCCTACTAACTTTACATTACCAGTACAAATACAAATCTGTTATCTTACACGTGTTTCTCGCTTACTAGTTCAACTAGTTCACACTTTGACACTCAAGGCTCCATCAATAAGTCCCCATGTGTGGTCCGCCACCTTCTTCATCTGCTCTTCAGTCCAGATAGCCTTCTTGGCAAGGAGACGCCCCTTGTTGTCAATATTGCTCCAATATCTCCCCTCCTTCTCTCCCTCTGCGCAACGTTCGGTCACTCCATTCATCAAATATTCGGCGCAAGTTTCCGATGAGACACCGACCAGGTTAGCTCCAACTCGGCCGACAGTTCTCAGATACCAGGGAAGCTCTCTCCAAAGACCCGAACTGACGCCTCCAGGCCATGCATGTACGAAATGTCTTCGACCAACACCGGTAGACTTCTGTTGCGCTGCGTAGTACTGAACCATGGCGTCGTTCATGGACATGCAGTGATCTGCCGCCTTGCCAAGACTGTAGTGCGTCTTAAGGTCGAGATCTTCCCAGATGAGCTTATCAGGGCTTCCAAGCCATCCATCAAACACAATAATAACCTTGCCGTCTTCAGTCATCGCTGGAAGAAGCTCGCGTATAAGAAGCTGTTTGCCGTAATAATGCAGCGCCATCTTGCGATCAATGCCCTCGGGAGTCTCGGTTCTCCCAGCCATCGTCATGATACCCTGAGTCATGATGAGGAGATCAAGTTTCTGGCCTTGAGCTTTGAAGTCATCGGTGTACTGCTTGATTTGTCGCATCGACGTTGCCTCGAGTGGTCGAAAAGTGATGTTGGTGTGTGGAATGTTTTGGGGTTTGGTGCGCCCGCTGATGGTGACGATTGACGTGCTGGCTTCGGCAGCGACACGGCATGCCATGGCGTAGCCAATGCCACTTGTGCCGCCCACTACTAGAGCTCTTGTAGTCATTTCTTATCGCGTTTTCCTATCGCGTTCTGGGGCGTCGAGGGGTTGGATGATGCGAGAAAGAAGGTTGGAAGGCGAGAGGGGGGATGGAAGCTAACCGTGTTTTGTTAAAATGGTTGTTGGCTGAGATCAGCCATCATCAATTACGCGTAATTCACAGCGAAAATGTGTTGCCTACCTAGGCACAGAGCTGGCGCGGCGAGAAGTCGCATTGTCTGTCAAGAGGTCTCGTCTACTCCCATATTGCGTCGCGTCTTGGTCAATTGAGAGGATGCCTCGCGACTCACTTTTACCCTTCTTTGACCACGTTGGCTACTTGCGTTGTCATTCATCCTTTACTCTTATAAGGTGAATGATCTGCCTCTGTGGACAACACCACTCTTCTGGACAGCATTTTCCAGTCAATAGTGTCTGGAGATGAGGATATCATGCCAGAGGCGCAAACATGACGTTTAGACACGTCTCCAGGCCGTGTTGACTTGTAGAATGTGTCTGGAATAGGGTATTGTCCGCTTCGGCACCTACCTACCCTAGACTTCCACAGTGACCCCTGCGAATTCATAGGCTGCAGCCCTTAAGCGATCTCAGAGCCAAGAGTTTGTGGATCTTTCGTAGGCAGACCAGGCAGCGAACCCCATTTGCAGGAGCGAAATTACCCTCTCGTTCAGCCTTAAAAGGAGATGAAGCTTGCGCGATAGACAAACCCCACGCTCTAAAGCAACTGCTATCATTAGCCTTGTCACAGATTTTATCCCATCAGACCCTCTTGTATCACCATGTCCTCCTCTCCAGCTGGCGATGGCGTCTCCATGCTCCTTTTGCCCGAGATATGGAGCCACATTTGCTCCTTCATGCTCAAGCCAAGCCTGTCCAACCTCAGGCTCACCTCGCGCCAGATGAACCACATCGCCCTGCCTCACCTATTCAGGAGCATACGTCTCGAAGGTTTTGGTGGTTCAGCCGAGCGCGTCATCAACATCGCCAAGTCCCCCAAACTACGTGACCTAGTCCGAGAGCTCACCGTCGACCCTTGGGTCGGGCCCGGCTTTGAGTATAATGCAAACGAGGACTATAAGATCCCTACAGATTTCATGGACGCTTTGCCTTATATCCGATGCTTCGGAAAGGTTACGACTATGAATCTGCGGTTCAATGAGTTTTGCGGTGACGATGATCGGGACTATTGGCGAACGTCCATTGAAGAGACCTGGTCATTCAGATACAGAATCATTGATACCGTGTGCCACTGTATCGTGGGCATGTGGACCAAAGAGCGACAGGAGAGCATAGACAATAGGGCCGGCCTCGACGAATACGACCCTGAGTATCCCGAGGATGACCTGGATGTTCCTCTAGAACAGGTCATGCCGCTCAAGGAGTTCACCATATCGAACCTGGCAGATTATGCCGATCCTGCCATCTCTAGCTCCAAGGCCTGGAAAAAGATGCTTTCTCTTGACAGCCTCGTCAATCTCAAGCTCTTCATCGCCAGCGAAACCGAATCCTCTTCACCAGAGTCCGCCGTCTATTTTCGAGAAAAGTACGAATTCTTCGAGGAATTGCCCAATTCATGGCTCTCGAGCCCCATCGCCGACAACTTGCGAGTCTTGTCGCTATTCTACTGCGACTATTGGGGTTGGTTTCCCAAGTTCGACTTCCGTCTCATCGGCCAAGACGGGTCTCCATTCCCGCAGCTCAAGGTGCTTGCGCTTGGGAACTTCGTCTTTAGCCATGACTGGCAGATCGACTGGTTCACAACCATTGGGTCAAAGAATGGTAGCGGAGGGCTAGAGGAGCTTTATCTTGATGACTGCCCCATTTTGACCAGGGCTCGACAGATGGGTCCGCTTAGCCGCAGCGACCCTGGCTATCCCATGGTCGAGCCGGTCATGCAGGTTTTCGACGGGAGCCCTGAGAAGTTTGAGTACTCACTGCGATGGCACCAGGTCCTCTCACGATGGACAGAGTCGATGAAGGCGCTAAAGGTTTTTCGAATGGGTCATGGTCCCTGGCACTCACCTTCGCCAAAGGATGCTCTAATGTTCCTAGAGGAGGGAGACGATGGTGGCTATCTCGTGGACGAGAGCACGTACCATCGCACTTCCTACAATATCCACCGGAGCTTTGGCGGAGACGGCATTTCGGTGACGGAAGAATGGCGCATGCAGTACATACAGTACGACATCGGTACCGGGCCTAGTCCATGGCTCGAGGCTCGCAGGAAAAGGTGGTTCCCGAAGGAGGATGACTTTGTTGTGATTGAGGAGCTGCAAAGCAAGGACGCGAGAGCTTATGAGGCACTTTTTGCCGCCATCAATGCTAGGCAGCAGGATTCAAGAGGGGAGTTGTGATGGAGCCGCTTTACATGGTCAAGGGGTAAGTTCGGGGTCTTTTTTTGTTACATGATTTTATCTCTCGAGGTATGCTTATTAGTCTACTCTCTTTCTCCAACCATCTCTGCCAACCATCTTCACCATGACTCTGGGGGAATCTGAGCTATCTCCGAACGGGAGTGACCGCCTCAGCTTTGTTGGGGCCTTGATCTGTGCATCAATCTCCGTCCACGTTGCCATTGAAGTTGTGGGGGGTTGGCACTATAGACTCTGGGTCCCCCGGTCAAAGTTCGCCTCCAATCCCGTTTTATCCGAATGTCATTAGAACTACACATTGAACGCTTCCATTGTTCCTTGATACCAATACGCGTCCAAATGTCGTCTTGACAGTCTCACCCGATATCATCCGTATACGGCTGCCAGAGCTAACCCCGAGGAACGATCGGCGCCCAGAAATAAGCCGCATTCAACACCAAACTTGGCAGTTTCCAGAAGCATTCCAGAAGCATAGTGCTTACTTGAGGCTCCCACTAGCGCCAAATCACGACAGCCTCAATGAAATCGCGCCCGCAAAGCAGCCTCTGACCGCACAACATGCTGATCCCTCCCCGAACCCATGCCTAGTGTTACAGACTTATTCACCTGCGCCATTTTCTTTTTTCCTTTCCCATCAAGTGAGCTGACTCGTTCCAACAATGACGTTTCCGGAGCCACCCGAATCACCGTTTAGACCCATATCGTCGAGTGTGGTTATCCACTTAGTCGAAAGGCTCCGAGAAGCCACCGTGCCGAGTATCCGGCACATAGGGACTTGATATCCACAAGGTGTGGGAACCATCCCGACGACTTACGCCAAATGGTAGGCAACCCGTTACCAACTGCCGTGAGCACGTACACTTTGGATTCGACATTTGACCCTTAATCAAGTCGTCTCAGCAGGATGCTAAAACCCCACAAGGACGGGGTCAAGTGCCTTTAGTGATCCCATGGGGCTCCGCAAGTCATGGGGGTAAGAATGAGGAGACAAGATTTAGTATATAAAGGGTAGTCTACTCAAAATTCTTTTTTCGAGGACCACTCATCTTGTCTTTGTCTCTTCAGTGTCGACTTTGCAAAGATGAGCGCGCAGACATACCTTGGTGCCAGCGGCAAGGCGTTGAGCATTCTTCAGCTTGCTCTCGTCGTCGCCCCGGCTTTCATTATTTTCGGTTACAACCAAGCCGGCATTGGTGGTCTCCTCACTGAGGAAGATTGGGTCAAGACATTCCCCGGGATCGATACCGTCCACAGTGAAGGTTCTGAAAAGAGCCGCAAGTCGACACTGCAGGGCTTTGTCGTTGCGACTTTTGTTATCGGCGCCCTTATCGGCTCCTTGTCTTGCTCCTACACGGGTGACAAGTTTGGTCGACGCAATGTCATCTTCTTCGCCGGTATCTGCTCTCTGATTGGAGAGATCCTTGAGGCTTCCTCCTTTGGCCTTGCCCAGTTCATCGTCGGCAGAGTCATCATCGGCCTGGGTGTCGGCCAGCTCAGCTCCATCGTCCCTGTCTGGCTGAGTGAGACATCAGCAGCAAAGAACCGTGGACGCAGCGTTGTCCTCACCGGACTTTTCATCTGTCTTGGATACACGCTAGAGTCCTGGATTGACCTCGCCTTTTTCGAGTTCAAGCATGGACCCGTCACCTGGAGACCTCCTATCGCCATCTCCGTCGCCTTCTCCATCGTCTTGATGGCTTCAATCTATGCACTCCCGGAAAGTCCTCGATGGCTAGTCCTCAAGAACCGATCTGAGGAAGCCCGCCATGTTGTCTCAGCGCTTCGAGGTCTTCCTGAAGATGCCATCGAGGTTCAGGCCGAAGTGGCCGGTATCGAACACTCCCTCGAAGAGACGAGCCATAATGGAGCCACACTGGGTGACATGCTCAAGATGGGCGACGACAAGCTTCTCTACCGATTCTGTCTCTGCGTTCTGCTTCAGTTCTATCAGCAGGCGTCAGGATCCAACCTGGTGTCTGTTTATGCGCCAATTCTCTTCCAACAGAACCTGGGCATGAGCAGCGAAATGTCTCGTGTTCTCTCCGGAGGTGCTCTGACATGGAAGTTCCTCTCATCCTTTGTCGCCTTCTTCACCATTGATCGCTTCGGTCGTCGGGCCGTCTTCATCATCAGCGGCATTGGAATGTCGGCTTGCATGGCTGCACTTGCAATCACGACATCATTCGGCAAGGAGAACAAGCCCGCCATGATTGCCGCTGGCTGCTTCCTTTACCTCTTCAACACCTTTGTTCCAATTGGTTTCCTTGGCGCCAATTTCCTCTATTGCACCGAGGTGGCGCCTATTCGCCTTCGAATGGCCATGTCATCTATTTCGACAGCCAACCATTGGCTATGGTATGTCATGCAAACTCTTTACAAAGCACCACAACTAATATTTAAATAGGAACTTTGTGATTGTTATGGTTACTCCTGTGGCCATCAACACTATCGGATGGCAATACTACATTGTGTTTGCTGTTATTTCCGCTTGCATCCCCGTCTCAGTTTACTTCCTGTTCCCTGAGACAATGGGCCGAAACCTGGAGGAGATTGAGCTCCTATTCAAGGATTCTCCATCGGTGTGGTCAACCGTCAAGTTCGCCAAGAATCGACCAATCGCTATGCCTCAAGAGTTTGTTGGAGGAAAGGAAAAGAGCGATCACATTGAGGGTGATGATGAATGAGGATGCAAGTGTCAAACTTGTAAGGCATGAGAGACCTACATTGTTCCTCTTTTACGAAATAGACGACCATCATGTCCCATTGGCCCACGACTGTCCCAAAGGCCATTCTAGGCCATCACCATCACCAACCGTCCTTGGAAGATAGGCAGTTGACGATGGTTGGCGAATAGGCACTGGCCATTGACTTGGGTTGCGGGGTGACAAAAGCTCAGATAGCATGAACAAACAAATGGTAAAAGAATTCAAGAATTCCAAGATCGGATCAGGCGGATGCCCGTGCTTTTTACCTTTGGCCGTGTTTCTTTAGCTGCGAAAAATTCCAAGTGATCGACATGCCATGTTCCAGTTCCTCGCTTATAATTCGTGGACCTGTTGATCAATTCTTCCACCCGGAGAAACCGACAAACAATTATTCACTAATAGCAGAAAAAGAAGTGATGGACAGGCTTAATTAACTCCCCCGCCTGATCAAGACCATTTTCCCCTCACTCTATGCGCAACTATAACTCTTATGCGCGCGAATCCAATCCCGGCGCTTCAAATCTGCCAGGGCACGCTGGCCTTCATCCTGGCTTAAATGTAACCTTGCCCCGGATGATGCTCGACCGATCAGGAACCTCATACGAGCTTAGATACCCCGAGGCACGAGAAACTTCTCCGCGTTGTCTTCTCCGCATCGGCGCTACTAACTAATAAGAGCGGGATGAAGTGCGGGTTAGTCGACTTTACGTCTGGGCACTTGATGCGGAGAGGCTTGATTGATCCATGATTGGGCCGCTTGACTATTGACTGTGTATGGTTTCGGGGAATATCTCTTTTAGGCTGTGTTGAATGACTTTGCTGTTAATATTAACTGGAGGTTAGCATTGCCGACCATCGGCTGCAGGCACGTCACGGGCAGATCGTCGTGATATAAAGCCTAGCCACTGCCGACACAAGATGTGACCCTCCCAGACACAGACCTCTCAGACTTTGTCTGCACTACTTCGATATGGTCTCCCTCAAGTCGATTCTCGCCGCTGCGGCCTGTGTCGCGACGGTCGGAGCTGTCAACATCAAGGTATCAAACTCGGATGGAAATGCCACGAGTGGCCATCAATATGGCTTCCTTCACGAAGTAAGTCTCTAGAAACCTCCTTGGAGAACCGGTGACTAACTTTTCGTACCAAGGACATCAACAACTCTGGTGACGGTGGAATCTATGCTGAGCTCATCCGCAACCGAGCTTTCCAGTACAGCAACAAGTACCCAGTCTCTCTAGACGGATGGCACTCGGTCAATGGTGCCCAACTATCTCTAAACCGTCTCAAGGAACCACTTTCCGATGCCCTTCCCGTGTCTTTGAACGTCAAGGCTGGAAGCAAAAATGAAAAGTCCATTGGTTTCTTCAATGACGGTTACTGGGGAATGGATGTGAAGAAGCAGACTTATACAGGCTCTTTCTGGGTCAAGGGTGCCTACAAGGGAAAGTTCACCGCCTCGCTGCAGTCTAACCTCACTAAGGATGTGTTTGGCTCTGTTGATATCAAGTCCAAGTCTGTTGCCAATGACTGGACCGAGCACAAGTTCGAACTCATCCCCAAGAAGGATGCTCCCAACAGCAACAACACTTTTGCCATCACCTTCAACCCCAAGGTGCGTGTTCGAATCATATCAGTCACCCATGTTGGACTCTTTCTAACTAGGACAGGGTGTCTCTGGCGGGTCTCTTGATTTCAACTTGATCAGCCTCTTCCCCCCTACTTACAAGGGCCGTAAGAATGGACTGAGAATCGACATTGCTGAGGCTCTCGAAGGCCTGCACCCCGTGAGTCCGCCACAAATACATGCATTTTACTCAATATGCTGACTCAACCTTACCAGAGCCTGCTTCGCTTCCCCGGCGGCAACATGCTGGAGGGATCAACCAACAAGACCTGGTGGGACTGGAAGGATACTCTTGGTCCCCTGCGCTACCGAAAGGGTTTCGAGGGTGTCTGGGACTACCAGCAGACCCATGGTCTTGGTCTCGTGGAATACCTTGAATGGGCTGAGGATATGCAACTGGAGATTGGTGAGATCTTTTTCTTCAATACAACCCGAGGCACATCTAACATGATTTCTCTTAGTGGTTGGCGTGTACGCGGGCTTGGCCCTTAATGGCGATGTCACCCCCAAGGAAGACTTCCAGGCCATCATCGACGACGCCCTCGACGAAATCGAGTTCATCCGCGGCCCTGCTGACTCCAAATGGGGCAAGCGACGAGCCGAACTCGGTCACCCAGAGCCTTTTAAGCTTCATTACGTCGAAATTGGAAACGAAGATTGGCTGGCGGGTTATCCCGGAGGATGGACGAGTTACAAGGAGTACCGCTTCCCCATGTTCCTCAAGGCCATCACCGACGCCTACGATGACATTACCGTCATTTCTTCTGGCGCGACCAGTGATGGCGACGGTTTTGACATTCCTGCTCCTGGAATTGGTGACTATCACCCTTACCGCACGCCTAATGCCCTGGTCGACGAGTTCGACCGGTTTGACAACGACATCGGCCACATCGTTGGAGAGGTTGCTGCCACTCATCCCAACGGTGGAATTGGCTGGGACGGTGATTTAATGAAGTTTCCTTGGTGGATAGGAACCGTTGGCGAGGCTGTGTCTCTGATCGGTTACGAGCGAAATGCTGATCGCATTCCTGGAACCTTCTACGCCCCTGTCCTCCGCAACATGAACCGCTGGCAGTGGGCTGTCACCATCGTCCAGTTCGCTGCCGACCCCGCTATGACGACACGTTCTACCAGTTGGTACGTATGGGAGCTCTTTGCTGCTCATCCCATGACCCATACTCTACCTGCGTCCGCCGACTTTGACCCTCTCTTCTACGTTTCTGGAAAGAACGAGGACGAAGGCACATTCATCTGGAAGGGTGCCGCTTACAACACGACCAAGGGAGCTGATGTACCTGTCTCTCTGTCTTTCGAAGGTGTTGAGGCGGGTGCTGAGGCCGACCTTACCTTGTTGACCAACGCCAAGGACGATCCCTTTGCCTACAACGACCCCCACACTGGTGTCAACATTGTGAACAGCACAAGCATCGTCCTTGAGGCTGATAAGGATGGAGTTTTCAAGTTTAGCCTGCCAGAGCTGAGTGTTGCTGTCTTGGAGACCAAGTCGACAGGAAAGAGTTTGAGAAAGCGTACTCTTGGAAGAGCCTTTACATCTTAAGGGCCATGTGTCACTATAACATATAGGTTGATAGGCTTGCTTCCAACGGAAGTTCAATCCACATTTTTTCCAATTTAGTTGCAAAGTGTTAGACCTTAAGTGTGAGCGCATTTTGGGAGTGAATTGTTGGTAGTCAGGGGTGTCACGTGGCTAGAGGTTTCAACCGATTTGTCATATGCTCTCAGTCACATGATGAGCACGTGAGATATCACGGGGTAACCCTCACGCCCAGCCTTGGGGGTATCGTATTGTGTAGGAACAGAATTCAAGAAGCACCAAAGAGGAGTTTCACATTACTGACAAGATGTTCTTCATGCAGACATGGTTTTCCATCTTAAGTGTTGTCTACCAATAGTCAGAGATGATAATGAGCACGGAATGTGGCATTGATAACGGTGTTCTACCTACTTCCCAGTGCTCTGCAGTCATCTATTATCAATCTAAGGTTATGTCATTGATTAGCGGGGCACCAGCATCTGCCAATTGAAATGCGAAAACTGGCTTTAAGAAGAATATTTACAACCTGTAGTCGAAGAACCCTCTATTTAAAGCAGAACCTTCCACTCTCTTTCTGTGCTCAAAAGCACAATTTCCTCCTTCTGACTAGGAAGGGTTACGAAAACACTAGTATCGCTGGCAATTCCTGTATCTTCCATCTGTATAGAAAGGTCTTCCTGTGACGAAGCAATATAAACCATTGGTTCCCGTATCAATAGTACGGGGGCCCACCACCTTTGGGTCTTTAGTCCAATTGATTTATAACACTTACCCTTAACATCCACGTCCTCGGGATTCCACGCCACTTGCATAATTGCTGATTCATCACTAGTCCGTATGAGAACTCGAGCATATAGGTGCTCCACCAGTCACAGCCTTGGCTTGAAGGAGACGGTTGCCCAACCTAGTGATGCTGGCTTAAGACCAGTAAGCTTAGCTAGAAACTCGTATATCCGGACGCTGCCCCACGCGTCGCAATCTGAGCGAACAGATATAGAGTCTTCGGCCCAAGTTGACAAGTTGCATTTGAGCTGGTCTTTTCATGTCGTTCAGAACTGATGGTAGGGCTTGTTGTAAACTAGGTACGTCACCAGCAGCCGCCTATGCCCTTGCCTTTTGGAACGAGAACTATATGAATCAACCTAGCTGATAGTACTTTAGCTTAGGTAGTAGTATACTAGAACTACCAGCATAGTACACTAGCGTAGTGTTCGTCATGATTGGCGATAATGCAAATCCAGCATAGATAGTGCAAAGGGTTGGATAACTTTCATATCTTCAAAGATAGCCCGGTAGTCGGAACCTATTTGGGAGTTAAGCCCAGCCGCTAACAAGCGGGGGTTAACCCGTTATCGCGGGGTTTGCTGCCTCAGGCACTGGCCCCCTTCTTAGTCTACTCACGATGGCAAGCCTTCATGATTGTAACGTCTTCCTTAGATCGCCTTTCGCTTCCTATACGATCTCGATTAACTGTCATAATTAAATCTCGCTGCCGTTCCTGCCAACCATGAGCACCCTTTATCGTCTAACACACACGAGGTCCCGCCACGGATGCACACAGTGTAAGGCCAAAAGGGTAGGTCGGTCGATAAAGCAGGCGTCGAGATACATCGAGACACTGACGGTGAAAATCAGCTTAAATGTGATCAGAGAAAGCCTGGTTGCAGACGGTGCGAGGAATCTGGGAACCAGTGCCCCGGATACGTCTTTAACCTGCGATGGTCTGCTAAAAATCAGCTTTATCAGAACTCTTCTGGCTCAAGCCGTGGTCAGAAGCCGTTGATGAGTAAAGGGGATCAGGGTTCTTTGCACCCGGCAAATATTCCGGGCGATCAAGGCTTTACGCCGGCATCCGGGCCCCTAGGCTTGAGCATTCTCTCGCTACCCCCCAACATCGGAGATGACAACTATCTACCGTCCCCGACGCAGCCAGGCGCCTCACAGTATCCAGGCTTAGGGTATGGACTTGCAGGCTATCAGTTGGGTTTCCAAGATTATAACCCTATGGATTCCCCCCTAGCCTTGGGCGAATCCTTCATCTTGGATAGTGGCTTTGCCGATATGCCCATGAACTATGCCATCAACGAGAATTGGCCGGATGCAGAAACTCAAGAGTACGCCCACAACACGAGCTCGAACTCACACGCTCCCAATGTTCATGTCAGCGAGGACTCGGGGCAGATGATACAAAGAGTTTCAACTTTACCAAGGGAGCTCAGCAACCTCCCCACCGCTCTCTCAGATTTTTTTATCAAAGAAGTCATATCACTATTCTGCGCCTGGGACAGCCAGTCAAACTTTATGCGTGTCGTGGTCGAAAAGGCGTGGCAGTCATCCCGGGTCCTCTACCACACGATGCAGAGCATGGCCGCTGCTTGCTTAACCAGTGGGTTCCCTGAGCTATCTGCAACAGCGGCCCAAGAACGCCTTTTAGCACTACAGTGCCTTGAGGAAGATCTCAGTAGCTCCTCGGACCATCCAGAGGTCGAACTCTTGTCAACAGTTCTTCTTTGTCATTCCGCTACCTGGCATAATCCTAGGAACATGTCCGAAGAGAGATTCCAAGCGACACAGAAGTTGGTGCGTGACCGGGTTGCGACAGTCACGGGGGAGGACTCCAGGTATATCGCCAGGTTCTTCCAGACTTCAGTCGATTATTGGGGGATGCTCCTTTCTTTCTTCACTGACACGCCGACCACTGACAATCCCTTCATCGGACCGGAAGAGCCAGTCAATGAGACTGCCTTGCATCCGTTTGTTGGGATATCAGGTCAAACAGTCAAGATGCTCGCCGATATTGGAAGACTGGTATATCAGTACCGCCGTCGAGTCTCAGCCATCAAGTTCATCACCGAAGCAGACCTGGACTTTTTCAAGAGTCAGATCCGAGAGGCGCGCATCTTGGAGAAACGACTGCTCCCGCACAGACCGTTGGATACTTCAAGGTTGCAAGACATGGGCGATCCGAGGACTACATTGGCGCACCTGGCCAAGATAGACGAAGCTTATCAATATGTTGGACTACTACAGATATACCGCGTGTTTCCTGACCTCCTCGCAGAGCGGTATCGTCCATGGGATAAGGAGCATATCCTCTCCCCGCGTTCTCCATCCAAGATACCAAGCAAAGCCGAGATGGACTCGTGGATGACCAGTCTGGCATTACACACTCTAGATCTCGTCCGCGAAATTCCCTTCGAATCCAGAAGTCGAAGCATCCAACCCCTCATTTTCGTCGCCGTATCTAATGAACTACGCCGCGAGCCGCAGGACGTCGCTTCGCTGGGTGCAGTGGATGATCAGGCCCGGGGGCTTGGCCGGAGCGTCATCGAGGTGGCCCGCGCCAGGAGCTTCATCAGGAGCCGGCTGTCGGCATACGCGGCTGTGCTTCCGCTACGCAAGGTGGCCAACGTTCTGGAACTCGTCACAAGTATCTGGAGTGCTCTGGATGAAGGACAGTCGGATGTGTATTGGTTGGATATTTGCACAGAGAAGGAGTTGAGCACGCTCATGGGATGATCCCATTGATGTAAACTTGACTATCTAATCTCTTCACCAGTCTCCTGTCTTGGCAATTGAAACCCATTTAGCTACAGATTTCTCGACTGTCACGTCTTGTTGAAGTCGCTCCTTGGTCATGAGGAAAGCCTTGGGCAGCCAGTCTGGAACAACGTCACGAGTGATCATGCTACAGAGCGCCTCGCCTGTCATCCATGCCTTGTCCATTCCGTATCCGCCGTAGCCTCCAGCGAACCATTCACCATCACCCTCCCTACCGGACAGATCCTTAGTTAGTCGTCCCACGAGGGGTATGCCATCAGATGTATGCCCCTGAAGGCCAGTCCACGCCCCCTTCAGTTCTGGAACCTCGCCAGCTGGCCATCCTTTGGCAAAGTATTCAGGGAGAAAACGCAACAGGGCTTCAACTGCTTGACCTGGAACGGAAGTGTCGTCGGACGTCAAGACATCGAACAAGTTGGAGTAGTCAGTACCAACCCAGATATCTCCAGTGGTGCCGTGCTGTTGAAGGTAGTACAGGCCGCTGTGGAAGAAACCAGTCACCGGGTCCAACTTTGACTTGACCAGGTAACTCCATGAACGTTGGTTGCCGCAGTGCTCCAAGTATTGACCAGCCTTCTGCACCGACATCGGTCCGCGATACGGGTACAGTCTTCCCGCAAGTGGACGCAAGAGGTGTGCAGCGTTTGCATTTGTGCAATGAATCACCTGCTTGCTGCGAATAGTTCCCCGGGATGTCTCGACTGCATATGGGTATTCAGACTCGGATTCTGGGAGGAATTGTACGTTGGTAGCGGGTGTGTTGGTCTCGATCGACAGACGATCGGGGTGTTGAGCGAGGAGACGCTCAAAGATTCCGGTGATGAGACGATATGGCCAGAGTGCGCCAACTTGATGCTGGATGACACCGAAGCCATTCTTAATATTCAACTTGAAAAGGGGCGGACAGTCAGTTCTTTTCTCTATATCAGAGACGGCACAGGGCATACCTCCTTGGCAAGATCTTCCTTCTCGGTCACGCAATGAAGCTTTCCGTGCTCCGGTATCGCGTCTCGGAAATCATCCAGTGACTTCCTTGAGGCTTCCCAAGTCTCCTTATCGCCAGCGACCATCACTTTGGAGACTTTGCGCATCTCGCTGGCAGCCTGGAGTTCGGGATCCAGGTCCTTGACCATGGACATGACCCGATCAATGTTCATGAGGCTAAAGCGAGACATCTCCTTTGCCGCATCTTCTCCGTGTCTTCGACACAAAGTTCCGTATATATGACCAACTGGCGAGACGAGTTGGCCGCCATTACGGCCAGTGGCGCCGCTCGTGAGTGTGCGCGCCTCCAAGACCACGACACGGCTTGCAGGGTGTAGCGAGTCATCCTCCAGAAGGGACCTGGTGACGCTACACCCGGTGATTCCAGAGCCGATGATGACAAAGTCGGCAAATTGAGGAAGACTGGGCGATTGGATGTTGGAGACACTGGGATGAGGGGGTTCCTGCCATAGGGAGATGGATGGGTTAGCCCTTGGGAGCAAAGGGTCAGCGACGAGGGCCGCCCTGAGCTTCGTCATGAACTCTTGCGGCAGACCATAGTTTGGGTCTGGACTTTGGAGGGTTTGAGCGATGGCTAGGAGGCGGTCTCTTGCGTTGTCGCGTGGGTTGCTCATGGTGGGCAAAAGGCTGGCCGTGAATAGGAGGTACCGATGCTGCCATGGTCAGCACCCATTTCTTCACTATTATACCTTTGATAACGGCTATTTTGGCTTTTGTAAGTCAGCGAAAATGTCTCCAGTCTCAATCAAGTGTTGTAGTGCTAGTCTTGCCATATGGAGTATGACAAGGATGAGTTATCTCCATCGGGAGATAAGCAGGTGACGATAACACTAACCTAGATTTGGAGTTATTAAACAGAGGAATCCTATTGCTCAGATTACTTGATGGGGTAGGTGGGGTCTCCAGATCATGTCGCAAATCGACCGTAGGGGGCAAGCTATTGATTAGACCCCATGTCTACGAGTCAGGTTATCTATCCGGTCTTCTTTGCTAGTAGGAAATGCTACCCTTAGCCCGGAGAGCCGATCAGGGTGACGGCCTGGAGGTTTGTCCTTGCCAAGCGACAACTTGTCGTGTTTCCGCAGATATGAGCCTTGCCGATCTCCTGTTAAGCATGGATCCTCATGTCTATAAGGACCTTGGTCTTCCCCGCCATAGTCTTGACAATCAGCTCCCTCTCCTTGCCCATCAACCAAAGGAGAGCCTTGGTTCTCTTTCATTGATACTCCATTTGCCATCATGACTGCCTCGCTCAAAAAAGATATCGGTGATGACAACGTTTCAACTTTCGCCGCGGACCATGTCCCTACCACTGTGCTGCAAACCCGTCGCGGCTTGACCCCACGTCATGTCCAGCTGATGACCATCGCCGGTGGCATAGGCGTCGGCCTCTTCGTCGGCGTCGGTGGAGTTCTATCCAAGGCTGGCCCGCTCCCCCTACTTATTGGTTATCTGATTTACGGCCTCGGATTCATCTGGCCAACTTGTGTCAACATTGCCGAGATGCTGGCGTGGCTTCCAATCCGTGGCTCCATCTACGAACTCGCCGCTCGTTTCGTTGATCCCGCCTTGGGCTTTGCCATGGGCTGGACCTACTTTTACGCCGGTGCCATGTTGGTGTGCACCGAGTACTCTGCCGTAGCTACCGTCATGCAGTATTGGAACACCGATATCAACCCAGCTGTGTGGATCGCCATGGCTATGGCAGTATGCTTCTTTCTGAACATGGTTGCAGTCAGGTAAGCGAGTTAGATGCCCTTAACTACACTTGGAGTCACTGACAGAAACACATAGGTGGTATGGAGAAGCCGAGTTCGTCATGGGCTCTACCAAGATCCTTCTGCTGATCGGCTTGATCCTTGCGACCTTTTTCACCATGGTCGGAGCAAATCCCACAGGGGAGGCTTATGGGTTTCGCAACTGGAAAAACGGCGACATGGCGCACCCTTACTACACCGAAGGTGCCACCGGTATCTTTTTGAGCATCTGCATATCGGTCCGGTACGCCGTCTTCACTATCGGAGGTCCCGATATCATCTCCTTGGCAGCCGGTGAGATCCAGAACCCGCGAAAGACAATCCCCCGCGTTGCCAAGATGATTGCCGCCCGCATTCTACTGTTCTACATCGTGGGAATCCTCGCCGTGGGTATCCTGTGCAACTCGCGCGACACACGACTCCTGGGCGCGATTGAGTCCGGCGAGGCTGGCGCAGCGGCATCTCCCTGGGTTCTGGGTCTTTTGAACCTCGGCATCAAGGGATTCTTGCCAGGCCTCATCAACTTTCTCATCCTTCTCTCCGGCTGGTCTTGTGGCAACGCGTATCTGTACTCTTCCAGCCGAACCCTCTATTCGCTTGCCCAGGACGGACGGGCACCCAAGCTCTTTTTGAAGTGCACCAAGAGCGGCGTACCATGGGTCTGTGTCACTGCTGTCACCATCATCTCGCTGTTGTCTTTCCTCGTCGCATCCAATAGCGCAGGAGAGGTTTTCTCTTGGTTCGTGGACCTTACCACCGTCGCCCTTGTCATCAATGCCACAGCCATGTCGTGGGTTTTCCTCGGTTGGTGCCGCGCTCTCAAGGCACAGGGGATTGTTCGCCAGGGTGAGAACAACTTCAAAAAGTCGCTCTTCAGACGATCCGTGGCACAGCCAGTGCCAGGGATTGTGTTCCCTTATACGGTCCCCTGCGCATCTTGGTCGCCTTATTTGTCCATCCTCATTGGTACTCTAACCACCATCTTTATCGGTTTCGACATCTTCAAGCCATGGTCGACAAAGGGCTTCATTACTAGCTACTTTGGCCTGGCGTGGTTCACCTTCATGTTCCTGTTCTGGAAGATTTTCAAGGGTACCCGTATGGCAGACGCCGCCACTGTCGATATCTATGCCGACGGGCAGAAGCAGGCCATTGATGAGGAATGTCGGTTCTGGGAGGAGGAGCTTGGCCAATATTGTGATAGGGAGGCTCTGAAGAAGAAGAATGTATTTGTCCGAGCTTGGGCGAGGTTTTGGGGAGCGTAATGACCAGACTCAAGTCTAGCCGTGAAGGATTGGGTGTAGGTGGCTCTGTTCGGACAGTTAGCCACTATTACAAGTCGGATTCCATGTTGATCTCCTCGTTAAGATGTGACATGGGCTAAGCTTCTACTGATCTTTTGTCCATGATAGTTGATATCTTGGTCTAATTGTTGGCCTATGACTAGCATACACTTGTCTTCTGGCTCAGTCATCTTATCAAGGACCGGGCTTTAACTATCAAAAAGACCAATATCAATACACCATAGTGGCGGCCACGCACTTTAGGGTGAGATTGGGGATATCACTCCAGCCATTACATATGTGGCTTCTTTGAAGGTGGCCTTCCCATGCGCGACCAACTTCCACCTATCCACTGCCGAATGCAGACTTCGGTGTCAATTCACTCAGTGAATAGGAAAGCAACCTAGATCTTACAACTCTATTATGAAATCCCCTTCCTTAGTCTCTTATATAGATAAAACCACTGGGCTGGTCAAAGTCAATTTCGGTATAACTTCCTTCCACACGTACCATATCCCAAGGTCCTTTTTTATATGGAAGACGCTTAACGGGTGGGTTCTGGTTCAACTTGACGGCGCCCCCTCCCAGATATCGTTGATTCTCTTTGTCAAACTCAAGCTTCCGAGATGTCCTGTCATCCTTCATCCTGCGTAAAGCCGAGTAAATGGCTTCGTGTATCGACCACGCTGGGCGACTCAAGACGTAATCCCTGTGGTCACCCGACGACAATAGTTTGATAGCTGCTTCCACGGTCAAAGAGTCCACGTTGGCGCCATAGTCAATTAGAAGTCGGGCGATCTCGCCAAGGGCAGCTAATCGAGCCTTTCTTGCTGACCTTGACTTCGAAAGAAAGGCACAGATAATCTCTCCAATGAATAACCTCCAAGGTGTAGTAATCGTCCCGGCTCCTCTGTTGCGAAACTTGAATTCTTGATTAGGATCTGCTCCTCCCTCGAGCAGGGCCTTGACCACCTCGGCTTGTCGATCGGCGGCTAAAGGCGAGAAGTGTAGAAAGGGAATATGAAGCAAAGAGTATGGGACTGTCGTAGGGTGCTTAAAGCCCCTCTTGACAAAATTCCACAAGGGACCACGGAAACTGGTGGGGCTGAACTCCCGAAAGGAAATTCCAAGGAGGCGGTCTCTGGACAGGAGGATTGAGCTTCCGTGGTCAACTTTGGCGTTGATATAGCCGACAACTCCATACTCGATGGCGAGACACAGAAATTGCTGATCCAGGCTCATCGCATTATAGACACGGTTAAGGCTTCTTAAACCGAGGCGGAAACCCTTGTTGTTAGCGTGTCTAGTTGAAAGGGTTTCGCAAAAATGGTCCAATCCTCTCACGACCTCCTGTGTTAAGCTTGACCTCACTCGGCCCGCATGATACATGACATCTTTTATCAGCGATTCTACTTCCGTATAATACTTGCATCTTGCATCTATAATAAGGCTGGCGTATAAAAGTATCAGGTGGGGATCATAAGAGTCAGGCAGATAGCGACCAAGTCGTCTTGTGGTGTTTGGGCTGTCGATGAAGTCTCGAACGGTTCTGTGCAAGTATTGAATCTTTGGCCCAGGGTATATGAATGAAGGGCGTCCAGAGCCTATTGTAGAAATGTGTCCAGTCACCTCCAGCAGGCCTTTGCATCTACTGTTCAACCTGGTTGCGATGTCTTGCACACGGTCAGATAGGTTGTCCATGCCGTTCTTCTTGGCATTATTGGAAAGAAGGCTGCCAGGTAAATCCATAAGATTCTCTTCATCTGCAAAGGAGAAGAGCAAGGCGGGAGGTGGTTCGGGGCATGTTTTCATGAGGCTGAAGTATTGCGTAGCGTGCTCGAGATAGAAGGGGTCGATGTTATCAATTATCCTTTCGTATAGCCCCTCCAGATCCTCTGGTAGATCATCAAGTCGTCGTTTTAGGTCGCTTGGACGATCTGCTTGGCTGAGTCCTGCAAGCAAGGAGGAGACCACAATCTTGACCCATAGGAACACCCCAGATGCCTTCGAGACCACGGAGCTGATGAGATCGTTGGTGAGTCCAGCCTTTCTGCCTCTCAGAGCCATATATTTCTTACTCTCTTTGAACCTCGCTTCGACGTATTTCTTGATGTCAGATCGGGTGAGGTCCTGAAGTCGAAGGCTAGGCACATCCTTAAAAGCCTCCTGGAACTCATTCCATGGGCGACTTGCGGTGCACAGCTTGACGGATGAGGAATGAGATATGACGTCGTGCATTGTTGAAATCAGTGGCTCCGGATCCCCTTCGAACTCGTCCAGTCCGTCCACGAACAGAGCGACTTTTGCTTTCGAGGAGATGCGCCGCATGGCTCGCTGGAACATGCTCCGCAGCTCTCGTTCCGGAACTTCTTGGGCAACTTCGTTGAACAGAGACAGCACCCCCCACTGTTTAGGAGACGCGAATGGAATGGCTTCTGGAAATGCCCGAAGAAGTTGTGAGAGGAGAGTCTTGAAAAGCCCTTTGTGAGATTTCTGGGCCGTAGTGCCTGCAGCCCAAAAGTAAAAGGAAGCCATGATAAGAGGTTGGCCTCCGGCCCAGCGCTGCAGGTACTCGGTGCAACGAGTTTCTGCAGGCAAGTTCTCGGAACTCCCCGCTGCATCCCGGGATTGGCGAGGCTGGGTCAAAAACTTCATCAAGGTAGATTTCCCTGATCCAGCCTTTCCAGTGATCCAATAGACCTGCTCGTCCGACTCGAGCCAGTCTGTAAAGCTTGACCACTTCGCAGTCTCATGCTCGCTGTTGTTGAAAATCCAATGAAAGGTTACCTCATGTGCGTCAGAAATTGCCAGCTCCCTATCTGACATACTTTCGTAGTGAAGCGTGGCTAGAAACATTGCTTCGAGGTTCTTACGATGGTCATTGGTTAGAAGGATGCTCGAGGATGTCTCAAGGTCGTCGTCTCCAGACAACATTGCGTTGATGATGGCGGACCGAAGGCGGACTCTCTCAGCCTCGCCATCTTTCTGACCCAGCCGCCGGGTCAAAAGTTGAATGATAGATGATCCAAAGCCAGATTGGTCGATTGAGGGGATTGGTTCCCGTGCAGACGCACTGGTGTCTGCTGTGAGCTGGTCAAGACGTCGCAGGATCTCGTCTTGTTGCGTTACGCCCTTTTGCGAATATTGCCTCGGAGACTATTAGCTCTAAAAAGGATAGGAACATCATGGCTTACTATTTACCTAACAGAGACAAGCAAGTTCAGGCTGATTTGATGCTTGAAGTCATTCAGCTGGCTCTGGAGAGCAGAAAGGCTGCTTTCATTCCACTTCAGTGCCACAGCGGATTTCATAGCCTTCCAGATGCTTCCGGTTTTCGAAGGCCTGACATTTTCCAGGGTGTCGAGCATCTTCTGAAGAGCTTTGGAGCATTCATTAGCCAAAGCGATGATGCCCTCATTTTCGTTCCCAGATGAACGATTAGCAAGTCGGGAAGAGTCAGCCTTGAGCGTTCCCAAGACAGCACCAAGGCTTTCTGAGTTTGCTTGAAGACTCCGTAGTGCGAGGAGGTCCTCATGGGTCGAAGATGTCGACCTGTACATGGCGATGGCTGTGATGACGAAATTCGAGCCGAAGTCGATGACTTGCATGATCGACGCGGCTAAACTGAAGGCCTCCATTGTGATTGAGATGCTTGGAGTGCATCTGTGCGGAAGATCGGGCTTAGTCAAACTCACGGATGGAAATCGATGATGAAGAGAGATCAGGAACGGGAGAGGAACTCTTTCAAGAAAATGGACACGCTGTTGAACCCCGCGTGCTGTCTCGCCTTACTTTTTCTCAACCCAATGAGTAGCCAATCAACAATGGCCAACAAAGAGATTGTACCATTACTGCCTGCTGCCCAGGCCGCTATCACAGCCACCATAATCTCCAACCAGCCTGCGATTATGAAGGCTACAAGTTGCCTTGTCAGGCTGTGCAAAGCCAGTGCGCCTGTCAAGCCGCCTTGGCGGTGGCGACCCCGGGCCAGCTGAATCGCAAGGTGAAACAATGAGATAGGTAGTGACCAGCAGGTCTATAATGTTAGAGCAAGGATCTAACAGCTTCATATGCTATATATTGTCCCTATTCGAGGATCCAAGGTGAGTTCAGAACGAGGCGAGTCGGAATGCATCAGGGCTGGAGAAATCTTCCCAACAGGGATTGCGCCGCCTTATCAAGGTCCAAGTTACAGCTCTGTCGAGCTGTAACGTTCAGCTGCTGTCGTGCAAAAAACAGGGCCAATTAGGCCCCTTGTCGTCATTGGGGCTCCGTACCCTTTGGGTGGCCCAACGGCCTCTTTTTCTTCATCACAGCTGGATAATTGACGTGGCTTAGCTGATCAATAGTCGCAGCCTGGTTTCATTTCGTCTGCACCTAACCGCCATTTCACAGTTGTGTTCCAATGAGAATCGGGGTAAGTACAGGATCATCCACTTTCCATCACCTTTGCACCGATTCTCGACTACAGCCTGGTTTCGGCACCCATCTTTACTGACAATACACTCGGAGGCTCACTACAACTAACCACTCCCCTCTACTGCCTGTGCCCAGGGCCCGAAATCAACTGTGGGGAGTAAATCCTCAGGAAAGAGCAGCATGTTATTCTCAAAGAAATTCGAGGCTGGAGAAACAAGCCACCTACTTAGTAGCAACTCTAGGCGATGAGAGTATAATTAGGTCCTCACATTCAAACTTCATAACCTGCGCTACATACATATTGGGGAGTCCAAATAGATGAACAACTTCAGTACCATATGATCCCTGTTTCAGACTCATAAGCCTCCCGAGCCAAGTCATCCCAGTCCACAGCTTGCCTCTTCGGGACGTCGGACACCTTGTACCCTCGAAACTCGATATTGCCCCCAACCCATGGAAAGTTATAAGCCAAGCCAACAAACGCAGCATAATTATCACCAACAAAGTCCAAATGGCCAAACTCTGGGTCATGGATGACATCGCCTTCACCGGTGTCACGGCCCCTCAGTTGATAGTAGACGCGATGGGCAGGATATGGCGTAACCTTTCGGCGCTTTGAGGCAGGGCCAGCAGCTTCTTTGCCTATGTCAATGTCTTGGTTCGGCCTCTTCTTTAGCTCTGACTCTTCGTCGTCGTCGTCATCTTCATCGAATTCTTCCGAGTCAAAACTATCCTCGGAGCCACCGTCCGAGTCATCCCAAGTCCCAGCCAGCTCATCCAGTGTCTCCTGGCACGTGCCCAGGAGCATGGTTCCTTCAATGACCCCAAAATGATAGTTAGCAATGAGTGTCCCGTTCTTCCCATCCCCGATATCCATAGTAAATCCACCCATCCCCGGCCAGTCATTGGACACGGCGTCGCATTTGACGATGTAAGAGCCTGTGCACCGTCCAAGCTGAAAGCATTGGCTTGAATTTCCCTTGCTAGTCCGTATCGTCTTGCTTTGGCTTGAACCTCCCTTATTAGCCGTTGAGACATAGTCATGGTGTGCTTCCATGGACCTCTCCCATTCAGACACTTGTCTCCTCTTTGCCTCCTCGTGAGCCTGCCTGCTAATGGCCGAGGCAAGGCGGATAACAGCAGAGCGGTCCCAGCCAAGGCAAACGGTTCGATTCTCGTAGAAGCCGCCACTCCTGTGCAGCCCGGGGATTTTCGCAACCATGCGACCAAAGGTTCCCCTATCGTCGACTCCATCCATCGCAAAGGCTTCAGGGGTTTTCGTCTGATCAGGTTGTCCGTTGGTCAAGAAGTAGTAGTCCAGAAATCGTCCAACATCGCAGTTGGCTCTCTCACTAGGTGTTGTGCATCTGTTGAAGGCTTCGTCTTCCCTCTGTTTTTTCCTTGCATTCCAAGCCCGGACATCGTCCTCCCACTTTTGCTGCAGGGGTACCAGTTTATGTTCCATTGAATCTCTGAGCAGCATCACTGATGTTGGGACTTGATCGCACTAAGGTGTTGTTAAGCTTCACATTCCACGCACTAAGCATGGTATAATACTTACCTTTCCCGCAAAAACAGCATCCCTCAGTGAATTAAACAACTGCCCGTGGTTGGCAGAGGGTGGGAACTTGATCCCATAGTGTCTGAGCTGAGCGGCCAAGAACTGTTTCCTATCCAGCGCCTTTGCAGCTTCCTGCACTAGTTTTTGATCTCTTTTCAGTCGAAGGGGGCCAGCGTCAAGGATAATCCTCAGAAGAGACCCCTTTGCTCGAGCGATGTCTCCATTTGCGGCGGCGAACCGCCCGTGGGTAAGTCGGAAGCCTTTCTGCCTGATTTCAGGGGGTGTTGGAAGAGGGTCAATCTCAGACATGGTACATGTGTAGTTTGTCACGCGGTGGGGAGCGGCAAAGGTATTCGGTAGATGATATGGAGAATACAAGGCATGTTGGGAGGGAGTCGTTGCTGTGAGCGGCCTTGGTCTCTTTTATGACAGTGCTTTGACACGTGTGGGATGGTCGACGTCATGTCGCCACTCAACACCCACGGCAAATCTTACTCCGAAGATACCTCCCAGAACGTATAAAAACTTAAGATTCCAGGACATCTTCACTCAGTAGAGAGTACTCACATAATAACCTAAGTATAAGCTGAATAATAGATAAAAATAAGGAATAATATCATAAATCTTTGAGTATTTTATTCATTATATTCAGCGACCTATTTTGTCTTGTAAAATGGACATCATTGACTCAGTATATTATGTTATTTTACGAATGCGTGCTTAGGAACCAGTCGACGTGTGGTACTAGTCTCAATATCGATTTCTGGAAAATCTCTCTGTGCAACAGGAAACTGACAACATTCCCCATCCGCTACATATCCCGTGATACCCCAGAATTGTAACAAACAGCTACAGTAAAACCGCAACCTTCCATCAACCTCCTCACAGGCGCCAGCTGGGCAAAACCTCCGACTCCAGAGGATTCCACTCCTTTAAACCAGAATCACCTCGAAGCCTTCACGCGTCGAAAATGCATTTACTAGAGTTCGCCATCTGTTTGCACATGTTATCTGTGAGCTGATCTTCTGACTCTGCCGTTCATGCAGGAGGCCGACCAGTAATGAGGGGTAAACTCGAGTTACACACGATTTTCAGCTTCACTTCCTCAGATCATTGCTTCAAAATCTCTTCTCTTCTTATCTCTTCCTACTCCATCAATTACCCATTGGGTTTTGAAAGCTGCTCCGCCCTTCACACATGGAACAAGACCCTGAGATGGCCGGACAGGCTGAGCACCCAAAATGGTGGCGTCGCAGGTTTCCATGGCATCGCACACAGTACAGAGGATCTCTTCTCTTCAATCTCGCATCTTTCATCCTCCCAGCTCTCTATGGTACACTTTCCAAGCTTTGGGTTGCCAACATTGACGCCTCCATGGTGGTAACGACAGATGCATACACTTACATGAACACGGCTGCGGAAGCTGTTAACGAAGGCCTTCCAAGAGCTGCCTGGGTTATCATCGGAGACAAGGCATCACGAGATCTTTCCAAACGTCTTCAGTTGACACATACCCTGATTTCGTTTCAATCTCTCGCGGGATTCCTCTTGAGCATCGTCTTTCTTGCAGCAGCCCCAGCGTTCGCAAGACGCTTCGTGCCCTCCGAGGTTCGAGACGCGAGCTTGACATATATACGCATTTCATCGTTCACTGTGTTTAGTGGGATTCTCGAAACTGCTGTTGCAACCTCGACCAGAGCTTTAGACAAACCCGATATTCCTCTGGCCATCAGTTCGGTCAAATTCGCCATCAATATCATGCTCGACTTTCTTCTTATTTCGAAGTGGCATGTGGGATCCTTCACCCCGACTGTCAACATACAAGGCACTATCCAACTAGTCTGCAATCTTGTTGCTTCCTTCGTCGGACTCGCTTACTTTCTATGGTCAAATACTCGCCCTCTCCTGAGAGAGTTGCGACGAGAAGCTCAGCCACATCGTCGACTACGTCCAAGCTTCCAGGCACTCAAAGTTTTCCTTCGTCCTGGCCTCATTTTTTTTTACCGAATCTGCCGTCAGAAATGCCCTTTACCTCTGGCTGGTTACGACCATTGTCGCACTCGGCTCCGTCTACTCCACGGCTTGGGGTGTTTTCAACACCATCCGCTGGGGTCTAGTAATGGTCCCCGTTCAAGCACTGGAGGCGACAGCTCTTCAATTCATCGGCCACAATTGGGGAGAATGGAGGAGAAAAGTGGGCGTCAATATGCGGAGACCCAAGGCTAGCTGGAAGGATATTCTCGTTATCATACGGCCTTCGCTAAAGCCCCTGGTTCTTGCAATCATCTTCGAGGTTCCACTTGCCATCTTTCTCACCTTGTACGGGGCCTATTCATTTGCATCCTATCTCAGTGGCTCGGACGAAGTTGCAGAAGTCACGGCATACATGTGGCGAACTCTTGATTGGTGTTATGTGTTCTACGCCATGTCGACTCAGTTAGCCACGATCTTACTAGCAACCCGACCAAAGTGGTATCTATACCAGAGTCTTGCGAGTAATCTCCTTTATGTGTTGCCATGGGCCATTGCTTGTCAAGTTGCTCACTTGGATACGGATAGTGCTTGGTGGTATCACAGTTGGGTTTTTGGCGGTAGTCTGGTTTTCAGTTTTGGAATCATTCTAATCCTTGATTCGCTCTGGGCTTGGACTTTGCTACGAGGAAAGGCCAAATTGGAGGTGTTCAGAGAGTGATTTTGGTACACTGGGCGTGCCTTGATGCATGAACATTCACGAAAGAGCCAAACGTACTTAGGGAGAGACTCTTGTTAGAAGCACTTTCTGTACTTCTTTTTTCCCCTACAATCTTGTTCTTTATTACTTTCCTTCTTGATTCCACATTTTCATTCTTTCTAATGCCTGACACAAGATCTAGCCACACAGAAGCGTTAGTTCCCCAGACAATATGCACCCCAACGTTGATGTAACCGGAAGAGATGGCGCAATCTCGATGTGACATCACCTCATCGCATTTGCGTATATCGCAGCCAAACAGCACCAATGTCTTAGTAATAATGGAGAACATCCTTGAGTTGGGTATTTTAAGAGTTCATATTCTTGCTTCACGACGAAACTCTTCAAAAACCACAGAATAACAGAAGCATCATGTCCGCCACTCTCGTCATCACCCCAACTGCACCAGCTCCTCCTGGACAGCCTGACATCGCATATGCTCCCGACTACGCCAAGTTCCAAGCCCGCCAAGCTCTAAGGCTCAAGTCTGAAACCTTGCCTTCGACTGTTCCTGAGGGATTTCCAACCCAGTTGAAGGGCGATCTGGTCTGGGATGGAGAGTCAGTTGCTCAATCTTACGATTGGGCATATGTTCTGTCCCCAGACCAGACGAATGAGATTGACCAAGCATTGAAGCATTTCCAAGGTAAACAGAATTCCACTTCTTATACGCTTTAGTAAACTTGCTCACTCTGATAGCTCTCAACGTCCCTCTTGGCCAGGTCTCTCCTGAAACCTTCCCTCTGCCTCGGTTGCATGCCGAACTACGCAAGCTTTCAGATGAGCTTCACACAGGACATGGTTTCTTTGTGATTCGCGGTCTGGACGTTGACAAGTACAGCCGCCAGGAGAACATCATCATCTATGTTGGAATCTCTTCGCACATCGCAGGCCAACGAGGTCGCCAGGACAGCAAGTTCAACGGCAAGCCTGCCGATGTCGTCCTAACTCACATCAAGGATCTTAGCTCGGGTCAGGAGAAGGGTGCAATTGGAAGCCCGGCATACACGACTGACAAGCAAGTCTTTCACACTGATACTGGTGATATCGTCTCCCTCTTCTGTCTTGAGACTGCCTTGGAGGGTGGAGCCAGTAGACTGGCCAGCACATGGCGCGTCTACAATGAGATTGCTACAACTCGACCTGACCTGATTCATACACTTTCCCAGAACTGGGACGTTGAAATGTGAGTACACGACTCTTGCCTCCGATCTAGGCAGCAACTAGGTACTGTACTAACCCATGCCAGCTTTACCAACGCAGACAAGAAGTTTGCTACACGACCACTTCTTTACCACCAAAAAGCCACGGAGTCGACCCCAGAGCGGGTGGCCTTGCAGTACGCTCGCCGATACTTTGTCGGATTCGGGGCCCTCCCACGAAGTCACGATATCCCTCCTATCACGGAAGCACAGGCCGAAGCCCTGGACACTCTTCATTTTCTTGGAGAAAAGCTGAGCGTTTCGACCAACTTCCAGAAAGGCGACATGCAATATGTGAACAACCTTGCCGTCTTTCATGCCCGAGATGGCTTTACGGATTCGCCGACCCAACAGTAAGTGCCCTGCCGATGTGAACCATGGGCCATGATCGGGCTAACAAATTCTCTTAGGCGACATCTCCTACGGCTCTGGCTTCGAGACCCTAAGAATGCATGGGAAACTCCAGAGGCTTTAAGATCGCGGTGGGCGGAATTATACGATGGGGTGACGGCAGAGGCTGAGGTTTTCCCGTCGGAGCCTTATATCCGGAGTTCCAGCAACAAGGCGAGGTAAAGATCACCAATGGCACTTTTGTTGGTAAAAAGGCGATTGGCTCCGCTTTTTAGGTGTCAGGCTGTGCCAGAATGTCACATGCGACCGTCTTCTGTAGCACTGCAAAGATCGGCTCAAAAGGTCCGGGAAATAAAAAGACAAACATGAACAAAAAGGGGCCAATGCCAATGTGCTGCTCGCAACATGATGCCACTTTGAGTATTCGCAAACTCGGCAAACGTGAAAATGATGACAACCGAAAAGAATTGCAACATTCAAGCTGGGCCCAGGTCGAATTTATCCTCAATCGGGTTTCCAGCCTTTGGTGCTGACAGCTCGTGTCGGAACAGGCGATCGCAATCTCGGGGCATTGAGAGACCTAATTTCGGGCAAGCCATGCCAAAGCGGTTCTAGAAAAGCTCCCGTCACTGCTACTGTACACCCGTTGGAGCATTGACATGCCAGTTACGTCAATAAACTATCTTGTCTAATGATGGAACCGTTCAAGATATAAAAAGCCACCGAGTTACCATCTTGGCGTGACGCTTCATGAACGCCAAGAGACACTGCCCTCCCTGCCTGTCAATCTGCAGAGAACATCAACTCTCCACTGCCTCCTGGCATTTCCACCTTCTCGCATGTCGACCAATGATGCCCAACTCTCGAGTTGCCTGGCAACCAGGATCTTCCCTTGGCGTGTTCCAAGCCAAGGCAAATACGAAGATTAGTCAGATTTCTAAATATGGGATTGGCTGCCATGCCTTGTAAAAGTGGGTGCCCCCCGGATTAACCCCTTTAACGCGTGTCAGCCGGATCAACTTGACCTTTTTAAATAAAACCGAACCATCGCCTGTTGAGTTTCTGTCAGACTCGATTCTGCCATCATCAAGTTCTC
Source organism: Fusarium liriodendri (assembly GCA_023509735.1). NCBI lineage: Eukaryota > Fungi > Ascomycota > Sordariomycetes > Hypocreales > Nectriaceae > Fusarium > Fusarium liriodendri. Next base: position 38,077 of record JALLKD010000454.1, on the reverse strand, counting down.
TCGTTATTATTCTATTCAATCGATCGCTATTTGCGTCTTTCGTTACAGTTGAACGTACCTAATATCCATCTTAATCACCGTCACCATGTCCACCACCACCACCACCGCGGCTGCCACTGCCACCACGGCATGCACCAACCTCTACGACTCTCCCAACCAGGACACCACCTGCGCCATGCCCTACACCGGAAACCACACCGATATCATGAAGAAGTGCTGTGGTGATGCTCAGATCGTCAGCTACCACAACGACTGCGGCATCTACTGTGTTGCCCTCGACCAGACCATCAGCGATCTCGCCGACTGCCTCTACGAGAACGGTGCTCCCTGGGAGGCCGTCTTCTGCAGCGTCCCCAAGAGCGTTTCCTCCTCCGTTGCCTCCAAGACCAAGGACGCCGCCGTCCCTGCCTCCGCTCAGGCTTCCGTCATCTCTGGCGGCGACGATGACGATGACAAGGACAGCAGCGACAAGGATAGCGATGACAAGGACAGCGACGACAGCGACAGCACTGCCTCTGGTACTGCCAGCTCCGCCAGCTCAACCTCCACCGGCAACGCCGCCGCCGGTATCGTTCCTCAGTCCAGCGTCAGCACCCTTGGTCTCACCATTGGTGCTCTCCTGTTCTCCTCCATGGCTCTCGGTGCCTTCAACATTTAAGAACCTGTGGGGCTTGTTTGTTTTTTCTCGCATTTAAAATTACAGCCTTTTGCATCAATCATCGAGGCGGCATTGGCATACATCCGGATATCATAATGGGGTCATTGTACACAAACACGTCATTGTATAGTTAAAATTGGTAGTCGTTCATTACCACAACAGACAAATTGTCTCCAATTGCTTGTCTGCTCTTGTGGCCTTTTTTGCATCCCCAATGTTCATCCAGACAGTCAATTAATCCCGTTCGAGGCCAACTCGTCCCGCTTTCCTCAACCCTAGTAGTCCAACAGCTGTGCATAATAGCATCATGCCAAACATCGTCCAGAAGCTGGCCCTATACCCTTGCATGAGGGCAACCACTTTGCCCTTGCTGTTTGAGTCCTTTGTCACTTGTGTGGATATCACCTGAAGGATAGCCAGGCCCAATGCACTTCCGAACTGTGCGGCTGTGTTGAACACTGCCCCTGCGAGAGCCTGCGTATCTTCGGGGAAGACGTCGGTGATGATGATCAGGCCAACCGTAAAGAGTGCATCACAACTAATAGGTTGCAATATTTGCGCCACAAATGCATTGCCCCAATATGGCCAAGAGGGGTCGATAACAGCCATGAGTAAAGGAGAGCCAGCACAGAGTATCGACGTGACAGTGACGATCCAAATAGCAGGAATCTTGTGGACGAAAAGACCAACGACAATATTGACCAGTGCAGCCACTAATGTGCAGGGCAAGATCCGAATGGACGCTTGAAGAGCTGGCAGAAGCTGGACCTCTTGAAAGCTGAATCTTGTTAGAAAAGGTCATGTCCTCACGTGGATCAACTTACAACAAACTACAAAACAATTCCATGGAATTCAAGACAGCAAATGACAGGGCAACAGTGACACAAATACTGGAAAAGGTCGAATTCTTCCAAAGGGAGTTTGGGATCAACGCTGGCTTCTTGACTTGAACCTGACGATGAACCCAACCGACAAAAGCGAGAAAAGCAATTGTGCTCAGGCAAAGCATAACTATGCTCCCAGGCTGACGAATTGTTTCCACATCCGCACTTAGAACCCTAGATAGATTTTTAAGTCAAAGTCCATGATGCCTCGGGTCGAGGGAGACTTACGCTAGTAGATAACACAGCAGTGTCATGAATGTAGATGCGAGGATGGCGCCAACCCAATCGACTTTGGTTCGAATATCCCTTAGAATATCATTCAGGTTGCGGTCATCTTGCCTTGTTGGAAGTGCCCACAAGCCCACAACAGAAAAGAAGAGAGTCAGGGCCCCAGAAAGGTACCATCCCGCTCGCCAGCCGATAGTATCAACAAAGACACCACCTAGAACCAAGCCAACTGAAAACCCAAGAGGCTGGCTTAGACCAAGGCAAGAAAATGCCATGTTTCGGCTTCGCCCATGAGGCAGAACTTGAGTGATGATGGCGACTGACGAGGCGAGATGCATTCCCAAGCCGATTCCTTGAAGAGCCCGGAACGCAACGAGTTCTGTACCTTTGCGAGATACCCCTGATCCAATCATCAGAGCTCCACTCGCAAAGCAACCAACAAGATCAACCCATCTTGGCCCCAGGACATCAGCAATCGCTCCAGCCAGCAGCAGACTAGAAGCTGTAGCCAAGCCAGAGACTGACGCCGGCCAAAAGGCTAAGGAGGGCGGCAGTTGAAGGTCTTTTGTGATTGCTGGTAGTCCGATGATGACCAGCCCGTTGATGAGGCTGGAGGTGAAGGTGACACCTGACAGCTGAATCGTTATGACTACCTTTTTGAGGCCAGGAATTTCGCCGACTTTTCCAGTATCGGACTCTAAGCCGTCATCAGAGGTATCCGAAATTGTCGACGGGACAAGTTCTTCTGATGATGATTCATCGCTGTCATGATCCACGACTGCCTGCGTCTGCGTCGACATGCTGACCGGGGGAATTCGCACTTGTTTGCGAGAAAAAGGACAAATCAGTGGGAAAATGGACAAGATTTTTCAGTCCTTGAAAGAAAACGTTGAGTGATGAGATCCTGTGACCCATGAGAACTGCGCCTTGGCCGAGTTCGGGCGAAATCTCACCAAGGTTTAGGCACGACAAATTTTGGTCGTCAGTTTCAACGGCGAGAAAACTAGAAACTAGGTGCTAAGATTTGATCTAATGAGGCAAGTTGTTCATGCATCGAGAGCTTGTTTAGCGACTAGAGGTTTGGATCCTGAGCACCGCCTCAGGATAACTACTAGCCTGCTCAGAAACAGACCAGTCTAGTTCTGTAAATAGTCGAGTTAAAATACTATGAAAAAGTACAACTATCCTTGTTTTGAGCATCGTGTCCAGCATCAGAGGCCTAAGAAAGACTGCCAAGGTCGCTGTTCTATCTACGCACCAAGATTGACGTAGACCAAAGACATTCTGTGCAACATCGACACGATAATTAACCATTTTACGATAATTTTTACAAGAAATACTGTCATCAGCTATATTTTACGTAGTAGAAATAAATTTGAGCCCCCTTTTCAAGGCTGCTTTGTTCCGTTGCGTTGCTCAACCTCCCCTACCTACCCTATCGAGGAGTGTTGCACTCGACGATCTTCTTCCATAGCCAACCCTAATCATGATTTTCAATGACGTTTCCATAGTTGACAATGTCAAGCGGATTGCGATCTCTCGCGGACTCATCATTGAGAACAGTAGTAATCCATAGTGCACGATATCAAAGAACGCAATGATAGATACATGGCCATCAACCCCAATGCCATGAAACACTGTAACCAAAAGCTAGCCTTGATTTTCTTCCAAGTATTCAATGTAACAAGCGATGAAACCAGAGGTAATTCCCTTTTAACTCGGCCCTGTCGTTTCTAACGGCTGTACGTGCTTTCTCATAATCACTCAGCTTGACTTCCCTACGGTCCCTCAATACAGGCAATCATGAATGACACCCTAGCTCCTCAACAGGCCGTGTCATACGTAATAAACATTCGCCTAGCAGTGTTCTACCTTTATATCTCATCATTATCTACTGTTGTCGTTGCCCTTCCATCATCAGTCACCATTGCACCCTCCGTCGGGTTCAATCAGTGCATAAACATGCGGAATCTCTCCTGAGTATAAGACGTCATTGTCATGTTGCCTGTCTCACTCCTGTGTTACATGACTAGATGTGCGCAAATTACAAAGAAAGCAGATGCATGCAGTTACCAGAGATACACTATTCACATTCCACCACATCAACCTCGCCGGTTGCGCTCTACTAAGGGCAGGAAACAAAGCAAGAAATCAAGGAATGAGGCAAGCACATCTCCTCTCACAAGTTCAGGCTCTGCGGCCGCCGGTGGTGCCAAACCAATAACGTTAAGCCATTGTCTAAGACACGAACCCCCTCCTCGAATGACAGGGCGTACCAGCATTCCTTAAACATGTTCCGCACCGTCCCTCATATGAAGGGGCACAGAAATTCCTTCCTCCACTCAGTTTCCGCCCTTATTGCAATAAAGATCTTCGCGCGGGAACTGCCCGTCCCGCCCGTCAAGGGAATCCTCCATGAATGGTTGGGTTTCAGGTAGTTGATTGCTTGACGAAGGCTTCACCTTGTAGGGCCGTGACAACCGATCTTTAGCGAGGAAGAAAGTAAACAGGGGCAGTGGAGTCAACAGGGCTGGTATTGACCGAATTGATTTTGCCAGCATTCAATGTCTGGTCTCTACCAAACTTGCCGCGTCTAGACCACTGTCCCCACTGGAAACCATCGAAGACTCAGGAGTGATTTTTCATAAAACGCGACACAGAAAATTGATTGTACCAGGGCAACAGTCGTGAATTGATTACCCTGGATGAAGCATAAGCAATAGAATTATTATGCTGAATGTGTTAATGCCTTGGCCAAAGTACTGGTTAACAAAAATGACACCTTACCTCAAGGAGATTTCTCCCTGGACAAGCTTTTCTTCGCCTACCGTTGATCCAATGGGGGATTTTTTTGGTTGAGAAAAACGTGCCTTCGATAAACTCTCGCTTCCAACGGTAAACCGGTAAAAGTAGAACTACTACTATTTTAAAACCGGAACTACTTCAAACCATGCACAGTTGTTCAGTGAGTCACTCCGCTGCTCATACAAGCGGAGATTGTGTCGAACAATGCATAACAAAAGTTGCCACTATGAGATGCTTAACTAGAGGGAGACTCCACAGTCCAGGGTAAGAGGAGATCATCACTTCATATCGAGGGTATTCGGATCTCGGCCCGCTACTGGACACATGGTGATGCCATAAATAGTGCATGTGGGTTGTTTTCTTCAGCACAAGATGCAAATTTAGTGTGGATATTTTCATCACTGGGTAGAGAGAAGGGAATAGAGGGACAGACATATGGATGATGATCCCCAACAACAGGCGTAGACTCCTAACTGACACTATGGCCGCCAGTCATCTCTAAGCTACCAGCCCCCAGCCTCTCTCCCAGACACTCACGATCTGCAGATCTTGGGGTGCCCATACCTGCTTGATCTTTACCAACGCTTTCGGAAAACAGCTTGCACAACACCAGCACTATGCGTGTAATTCAAGGCTATGCAGCCTGCTGCGAACGGTTGATATTCCTGAATGCAACGGTGCATAATCATTTACAATCTCAAACTACCCAAGTAAACGGACTCTGTCACCGAAGACGGAAACCACCACACCAAAGATGAGTGAGACAATGCCCCTGAGGCTTACGCGTCAGGACGACTGTATCATCTCAAGACTGGACGGAACCGGTCCATGGGAGACGCCGAGAGCAGAGCCGCTCAGGGGGCAAAAACAACAAGCAAGATAAGCTTCTCCTGCATCTTCATGTCTAGGAGCCTCCTCTGGAGAAAGGATCATGATGCGTGGAATGACATCGACTTCATCTACGAGTGGACAAGAATGTCGCTGGACGGGGCATCTCAACGTCGAAGGGGAAGCGCTCCGTGACTGATAATCGCCGTTTAATCTGCCAAGAATCCAGACATGCCATGTTTAATCCTGTTGGCCGAGCTCCGAAAAGCCACTCGGATGTCTGCTGCGTGCCTGAAGCCAGCCATCCAGAGCCATGGATTCGCTCGTTGGTGGTGGCATCAGGCTAGACCCGAGATGCCCTGCATCCGAATTCTCGTCTCTCGTTGGTGTCCGGGGCCGTTTCCGAAGAATTCTACAGACACTATCTGCATCCTGTGCCTGTCAATCTCCCAGCTAAAAGGTGCCACAGGGTACTGCCATTCCTATCTAGTCGTTAGCTCAGCCCAGAGACCCCATCCAGGTCCGATATGGCTTGGCCGGTTGAAAACAGGTCAGGGGGCGCGTTAGACATGCGAACTTTAATTTGGTTCAAGAGAGTGGCAGGTCTTGTTGCATGAGTTGATCTCGATGGAATCCGATGGCATTGTTGTAGAGATCGCCTCAAACAGGGATGCAGGGCGAGTGAGCAATGTGACTCTCCGCTTGGAGACGCGAACGGACAAGGCTAGAATAGTTAGCGCCTCTAGCAACCAGGTTCCATGTGGTATGAGCAGGGGCTTTGAGAAATGAATCTATCCCTCCTTCAAGTCTAGACTGCTTTCGATAGTCTTGATCACGCCTGCCAAGGTGAGACATTGTCTGTAGTCGCCCACGTTTAGCAAGGAACGGGTAGGCAGGGCAGCCGCCCTTGCATGCTTTCGGTGGTGGGAACACAAGGGAGCGGAATGCAAGAGGCTTTTGGTTCGAAGACGATGAACTTGGGGAGAAAAAAAAGACAAACAGAAGGGACCAGAATTTTGTATATATATCGGTCCAACTTCTTGTCCAGAAGCTTACCATCTCGTCCTCCATTCTCCATCCATTGAGGAACAGGTCACTCGTTTCAACATCTTTCGTTCCCTTACCACTTTCGCTTAATTGTCTTTTCAAAAGCAACTTCAGCATGCGTTTCTCACTTGCCTTGCTCGGGGCCCTCGCCCCGAGTGTCCTCGCCCAGGGGGTCCGCTTCACCAACACCAGCACGCCCGCCATCACCACCACTGAGGCGACATCATCCAGTCCCACCTCGACCGACGCTCCTGTCTCCGAGCCTGTCGATCTTGGTTCTGCTTCCCTCGGCCCCGGCGCCAGCTTTGTCACTGGCCCCAACGGCGGAGTGGCCATGTAAGTTGACATTGAGTCAATTGGATAACCGCGACTAACCTCTTATGTAGTCAACTCTTTGCTCCTGCCAACGGCTTTGCCTCTTTCGCTGTTGGCGGTAGCTTCCCTACCGGAATCAACATCGGAGATCTCATCAGGATTCTTTTCGACATCCTCGTCTCGATCCTCGAGAACTCCCGCAAGCGTGATGATGCCACCGACTGCTCCCTTGATGTCCGCGTTAACGGTGCTTCCCTTTACAACGAGGTCCTGATGTACAACGGCGGCAACTACCAGTCTCTCCAGAGTGGCGACACCGCTGCTGGCGCTGATGCTCCTGAGCTTGAGTTCATCCAGACCTGCGGTGCCAACCCCGTTGCCATGGTCGTCGCCAACGTCGCTGTCGGTGCCAACGGTGCTTCCAACACTGGCGGTGGTTCCGGCCCTGGCAACCCCACCGCGACTGATGACACTACCGGTACTGAGACTGACGGCTCTGAGCCCACTGGTACCGAGACTGACGGTTCCGAGCCTACCGGAACTGAGACTGATGGTTCTGAGCCTACTGGCACCGAGACCGATGGCTCCGCTACTGGTACTGAGACTGATGGTTCTGAGCCCACCGGCACTGAGACTGAGGGTTCCGCTACTGGTACTGAGACTGACGGTGCTGCCACCGAGACTGGCACTGCTACTGGCACTGAGACCGATGGTTCTGGTACTGCCACTGGTACCGAGACCGATGCCACCACCACCGCCAGCTCCGTCCCCGGCTTCCCTCCTACCGTCGGCGGCTTCGTCTTCTTCGGTTGCACTGGCTCTTCCGCCGGCTTCCCCAGCTTTGTGCTCGGTCTTTCCAGCCCCCAGATGGACATCGATCTCTGCAGCTCTACCTGCGAAGGCAGCAACTACTTTGGTGTTTACGACACGTGAGTTCCCTTACCCCATACTCTAACAAGTCAATCTTCTAATACATAACAGTGACTGCTACTGCGGTGAGACCATTGATGACGACAACACCAGCATCGTTTCCTCTGATCAGTGTGACATTGAGTGCCCTGGCGATGACTCTGAGAACTGCGGTGGTGACGCTCCCGCTACTCGCCGCAGCCGCATCCAGGCCCGCCAGAACGTCCCCAACAGCATCCGCCTGACCGTCTACATCTCTGCTGAGTTCGCCGGTCCCGTTGTCAGCGTCTCCGTCACCGATGTCATCACCGCCACCGTCACTGACCAGATGACCCTGACCACCACCTTTGTCACCACCATCACCGGTCCTGCCACCACCCAGACTGCTACCGTCACTGCCATCTACGAGTGCTTCAACGGCCGCTGCTTCCCCCAGGATGGCGGCTTCAACCTTCCCGGAGGCGCTGGTGGCCGCATCGTCTATGTCTTCAAGCCCTACCCCGGTGAGGACTGCGATGGCCAGACTGTCTACATCCCCGAGTCCTGCAACTGCAAGGGTGGCAGCCACTACGTCCCCATCATCTGCACAAGCGACGCTTGCCACGGAAAGACCGTCTACAAGCCCGAGCAGACCAAGCACATTGGTGGCGGCGATGTCGTCTTCACTCCCGTTGACTGCCACGTCTGCAAGGATGGCAACGTCATCTACAAGCCCTGGGAGGATGACTACGATATCATCGGTGCCCCTGGCTGCACTGGTTCCAGCTGCCCTCCTACCTGGACCCCTGGTCACGGCTCTTCTGCTCCCGGTGGTGGTTCTTCTGCTCCTGGAGGCGGCTCTTCTGCTCCTGGCGGTGGATCTTCCGCTCCTGGTGGCGGCTCTGCTCCTGGTGGCGGTTCTTCTGCCCCTGGTGGTGGCTCCTCTGCTCCCGGTGGTGGCTCCTCTGCTCCTGGAGGCGGTTCTGCTGCTCCCGGTGGCGGTGACTCTGCCGCCCCTGGTGGTGGTTCCGCTGCTCCTGGCGGCGGTGAGTCTGCTGCTGCTCCCACTGGCGTTGCTGCTCCTGGCGGTGGTGAGGCCACTGGAACCAAGGGCTCCAGCAGTGACTCTACCACTTCCGGAGGTGAGACCAGCGGTGAGGCCGACGGCACCAAGCCTGTCACCGTGTCCGGTGCCGGCAAGCAGGCTGTCAGCATCATTGCCGTCCTCGCCGGCATCTTCGCTGCTGCTCTTTAAAAAAAGCTGCTTTTGCACGTTTAGAATTCGTTTCAGGATCTGATGTCATGTCTTTCTTCATATCTTTGTGTGCGCCCCTTTTTTTCAATGCTCGGAGCCTGGGAGGGATAATACTTGATGGTGGATCTGTTTCTTGGCCACCTGTTTGTAATTAGACCTGCGCGAACTTCAATTCCACCGAGATCATTGTTTAATAATGATTTAATTCAATCTGTATCTATTACTCGCTCTTCTCGTGCCTCTGTGACTATCTCTCCTTGAGCCATCATCATTGGCTGTGCTGCCGGCGCTTGTATCCTTGACACAGCAGTCACCTAGTTTGTCACCTTCGGTATTCTAGGACTCCCTTCCCTCGCCTACTCACTTTACTATGTGGACGTTCTGAATGTGAAGTTAGATGAAAGGTTGTTGCACAGTGATGTTAATGAGGGTATTTGGAGTGCAGGGGGGCTAATCATTCAAGCTTGGTAGTATCATTCCGAGCTTCTCTCATTCTTTCATTAACCTCAAGCTTATAACACTATATACATCACTGTTCTGGGTCCTTCATCACACCAGCTGACTCCTCCATCTCTAGTGTCTTTGCCTCATCGATACTCTCATTCATCAAGCATCTCCTTCTCACTGCCCAGGCACTCGTCATATGCCCTACCACCCACCACGTGAAAAGTACGGGTAATGCAACTTCATTCTGTGCCCTGCATCCACTTGACCATATCGTCATGAGAAGAGTCCAAGTGTTGTGAGCAGGCAACGCATAGGACCAACGATAGAAGCCTGCTGAGAGCTCAAAGGGCCAAATCGTGCTTGCGACGTTGAGGATGATCCAAGTGAGGAAAAAGAAGGCAAAGAACTTGATGGGTACCACCACATCAAGCACCGAATCCACGATGAGGTAGTTGACTTCCATATAAAACCAGAGGCACATCCAGGTCTCAAAGAACTGACTTCGAGAAGCGCCCCAGTCTTCGCGGAATGCCCATATGTAACCAGACATGCCAATCCCGCATAGTAAGGCATATACCTTGCTAATCATCAACCGAATAACGTATACATCTCGCTTCGAAAGCTCGGTAAATACGCCAGTCTCAGTAAAGATGCCGTTCATAGCCATTGAAAAGAAGAATTGCATCAGGATTGGCATAACCATCGAGACAGTGTTGAATAAGACCCGCGAGCCTTGACTTGTGGGCATAAGGTCGATAGAAGAAGCCTCAATTGGATTGAGAAATACGTTGGAACGAATAGGGTCGCTGAGGTTGACAGCTAAGCGTGCCTCGTTGGCAACGCGATAGTAGATCCGAGCGGCTGTGCTGACAAGGGCCCTCATGCCTGGATCGATAACAGAAGAAGTGATAACCGGGTAGTAGATGCCGTTGAATATGTAAGAAATCGTTTTTCTCGGGTCATAATCAGTTGTATTGTCCCCCTGAATAGCGTCCATGAGACGAGTCGACGCGCCAGCGTGGGCGTAAATAGCTCCCCAGTAACCACCTTTGCAAACAGCTTCTTGCAGTGAATCCAGATTCGGATACTCGGATATCGACCGGTGCTCAAGGGTCGGAAATGATTTAGCTTCAAGCGCTTGATATGCGAGTGATAAGGATTGTCCAATTTCAGCGCCATCATAGTCAACCGCCAGCACTTTCAACGCCTGAGCTCGGGAGCTGGATTTGAAGAGAACGCCGTAGAGGTAGGACATGTTTGCCAGGAAGAGAAGCTGTAGAATTATTCCCACAATGGCGACTGGTATTATGAACTGGGGCCATCTTCGGGTCCAATAAGGGGAGCGAAACGGTTTTCGGGACGAGGACCGTGGCGGGAATAGGGACATGGCAGATCGGAGGCAGGCCAACCTATGAGAGACTAGCATCCAGGTGGAGGTATAGTTCTTATTTAAGATGAGGGCAAACAGTAGGCGACTCGAAATACGAAAAGGAGCCCAAGGCATTTTAAACAAATATCATTCCTCATCATGGGCTGGCAAAATCAGGTGGTGTTACCAAGCCAGCGGGCCTAGTTCGCGATCGCGAACCGGATCAAGTTGATCAAAATCTTTACGAGCCTCCAAGACGTCTGTTAGCGAAATCTGAGCGTTTATTAGCGAAAATCACGGCCAAATGCCTTGACATCTTTCGACTTCGAGTCAAGGTTCATAGTGCCCAGCCAACAACACAGTCCGCCCCTTCCAATGCCTCCGCTAACATGCCCCAAGCGTCGTCATGAGCCCTGATGAATACTTCCAAATTGCCGATGAGTAAGCGGTAGATATTGAAGGATAGCCTGACGCCGAGTGCCGAGTGGCCTGATAGGACAGAGCCCAATCGTAACAACTGTTAAATGTTGATTCAGTGCGTAATTGAAATTTCATTCTTGATTCTCGGCTTTGGTTCACAAATTTGTTCTTTTTGACTCATTAAGTAGTGTTCTGAACCAAGGAGTCATTGGGCAGTTCCTCACACAGGCACGTCCTGCGTCTCCCAAATCCGTAAATCAGTACAAAGCTTTCAAGATTGATGAACTTGAACCAATGCAAATTACAGAGGCCATCACGAGTCGACAGTACTATAATCACTATAATCAAGCATCAAGACTTAGTTGGAGGCGGCAAAGGTAAAGGTAAGCTTGCGCCTAAAGCTTCAACTAAATCTATTTCTACCCAACGTCTTACCATGTCAAAGCCTTCTCCTCACTCCAATCACAAGAACCTTGCTTCAGAGTCTTCATCCAGATTCTCCGATGCTCTACGTCAGTGACAATATCCATGTTACAGACTCGAGACGAACTTGGAATATCAAACTGAGTGAAAACTTGCCCTAATCCCTCCTCCTCCACACGAATCACCTCCTCGACCACAAGAGCGGCACCTATACTGTCCCAAACCGCCTCTCGTCTTGGAGCCGCTGTCAATACCGAGACTGCGCGACGACGGACCAGCGGATGACGGCATTTGAGTGCCACGTAGTATAAAAGTGGAACAGTCCCAATGTCGACTGAGAACTGTGTTGTTGCTGTTGACGATAGAAGCTCTCCCGCCTTATTCACAATATTTGTAAAATCCTCCACAAACGAATCAAAATAAATTTCGTCATCAGAGAAGCTGGCAATAAAGATCATGTGCGCAATATGGTGCCAGAGCTTCATGATCGTGACCCTTGGGCTCTCTTGCTCCTCCACATCTTGAGTTGAGAGAAAAGCTTCAAAATTCTGCAACCACTCTGCCAGACGACGCTCGAGATTCAAGGACTTGGAGTAGCGTAGTGCACGTTCCAGCTTGCGGGACACTGAATCCGGAACGACGTAGGCCAGGAGAATATCGAGGGCCTTTCTGGCTTGTTGGAGACTTGTAAAGGGTTCTAAGGTTTCCTCTTCCGGTAACGGCATGTGACACGGTAAATCCTGTATCATGGTTCGGGCCTGAAGGACCAAGCTTGTCCAGAGGGGCCCAAGTTGAGTTCGAATCATGTATCCACCCGGGGAAGATACCGATGTCCCATTGACGAGAGGTCGTTTGCCTTCTGCCCATTGAGACATGACGAGCAAGCTGCTCCTCAAATGCGTTTGAGCAGCAGAATAGTCGCCCCTGAGCCACTCAAACGTGACACATAGAATAGAGCAGAGTAGTGTGATTTCCAGATTAGCCCAGCCCTGAGTTGTTATATGCTTGTTGAGAAGTCCAATGCCGACGCCATATTCGCTGATTGCCCTTTGTCTTAGCGTCAACGTGGATGACGGATAGCTTGACTCGGTGTGAGCTGTGTGAAAGCTTTCGTGAAGAGAACTGAGAGCGACGACCATTTGCCGCACGCACGGCTCACGGCGGCTGATTTGGAGAATCAAGGTACTCCATAGATCGCTCTCAAAGAACCCACAAAGTTCCGGGGCGGTCTTGTTCCGAAAGTAGTCCAGGGCTCGACACCCCTGCTCCGATAGAAGGGGGTCTCTAGATAGAACAAGAGAGCCAGCCGGTGCAGAAAGTGGTGGCGACGTTGATGCCTCTCTCAGAGCCAGAGGCGCTTCCTCTTTCGATTCCTTGACAACGTATCCATCGCACTGTCGACCAGTCTTGGTACAACGCTCACAAGCAGGTCTAGTACGATCACACCTAACACGGCGAATACTAAAAGCAACATCAGTATCCGCATGAACATAAGGCTGAGCAAGGGGTAGTTAAGCATACCGACAAACTCCACATCCCAATTTAGAACGCGTGTGCTTGGCCCTCTTTCGCGGAGGGCGGGCGTTAGCTGCGTCTGTCGACATGGCCTTAAACGCGCGGTACCAAAAGTGTCAAAAGACCGCGTGGGAGGGATAAAGATGAGATTCAAGTGGCTCGATCTGACCGAAACATGAAAAGTTGTGAGTCTTCGGACTCGGACATGATCATCTCTCCTTTGTGTCCGCGAATGCATGTTCCGCAGTGGGGATAATCTCAGTTGCGAAATACTCTGATTGGTCTGTTCGTCTAAAAGCCAATCGCTTCTTGAAAGGCCATCCCTGTCTGGGAATAGTGTGGGCTTTGAGCTTACACACAGAGACCGCGGTGACGGCATGTTATAACAAGCCGCGTGGCTCATGGGAAAGCTTTTGCATGTTAGAATCAAGTGCATAGCCATTCTAATGTACAAGAGATTAAGCTCTGATTGGTCAGTTCGTTTAATGATAGACCTCATGTTTTGATGTTGGAATATTTAAGAATGAGGAGCCCTCAGATGAGCTCACTACTTATCAAGCTCAACCACACCTCCCAATAGCACTCAACAAGATCAACAACATCTTTTTAATCATTTCCAAGTTTACTGAGTAGTCTCAAGGAAATATACTTTTATACGCATTCACCATGACTATGGACATTCCCAACCTAGGCGGCAACGCCTTCTTCCTTGCCTGTCACGCCCTCCTCATACTCCCCCAGATCTACTACGGCATCCGCCACAAAACATGGGGTTTCCTCTTTGGAATGTTCTGCGGCCATGTACTCGAGATCATCGGCTATGTCGCTCGGGTACGAATGCACTATCTACATGATGAATTCCTAATGTGAGTCTCGCCCTTCTCTCAGATCAACCTCCTCTCTAATGCATCCAGGTACATCGTTACCTTGACTATTGGGCCTGCTTTCTTCAGCGCAGCCATCTATCTCTGTCTAGCTCGAATCATCACCGTCTACGGCGAAGGTTTCTCCCGCTTTAGCCCCCGTACATACACCATCACGTTTATGATTGCCGACTTTGTCGCTCTCATCTTCCAAGCTGCTGGAGGAGCAATTCTCGGAGGCGAAGACCCAACAAAGACAGATGCCGGCCTCGCCATTATTAAAACTGGTCTAGCGGCTCACTTGGCTGCCATTTCCATCTTTGTCATCCTGGCGAGCGAGCTTGGGTTCCGGATTCATCGTAACCGAGACGCCTGGAACCCCAACTTTAGGGAGTTGCAGCGCTCCTGGCGATTCAAAATGTTTCTCATCTGTAAGTCACAGCCAAATACATGAGTCATAGCACCCTTCTAACAATGCATAGGCCTTGCGGCTGCTACCCTTTGCATCCTGATCAGAACCTCGTACCGAGTTGCAGAGCTCAGTGGCGGCTACGACAGCAAGCTGGCCAATGATGAGACTTCCTTCATGATCCTGGAGGGCGCCATGATTGTCGTTGCCACAGCTTGTCTACTTGCTGGCCATCCCGGTGTTTGCTTCGAGGGCCGCTGGGAAGAAGCCGATTTCCAGCTGAGAAAGACCGATGAGTCCGGCCAGTTCGAAAAGGCAGGGTCGGATCCAGTTCCCCTGTCGCAGGTCTAGGTAGTTCATTGACACCTAGATTGAGGAAGGAAGGAAAGTGATAGTGAAGAATTGGAGTTTAGGATAATATAGACTTGGTTTTTCTTTGTTAGTGGGAGGGATTAAGGATAGAGACAGCCTATCCCACCAAGGGGCACTGAATTATTTTGATATAAGTAGATACAGCAATAAACATCCACATTGAAATTGACTTCTACGCGCATTGCGAAGAACTTTAGACATGGGAAGGCAATCGTAGCCATAAAGAGCTTGAGCAATAAAAGATGTGCTTCGCCTGCTATGAACAATCTAGATGGGCACTTGCAAGCCAGAAAACGACAGCTCCTACCCGTCAATCTTGGTGACAGCCTGATTTGCAGTCTTTGCATCGCCACCAGCTCTATCAATACTAGCACCGTCCCCCTCAATCTTATCGTTGTTCTCCTCATCCTCCACCCTCGAGACATTGCTAGGAACATCATAGCCGTACTTGACAAGCTGGGGATTTCGGCTTCCCCACCAAAGCAGGCCAAGCTGTACAAGAATTGTACCAAAGGTAAAGGCCGTGGAAAGAGGGAATCCAATCGGATACTTCGGGGCATCAGAAACCCTAAAGGCACGGAGAGGGATGGTAGCATGACCGATGTAGACAATCATGACAGTGAGAGCTACAATGATGGCTCTAGCCTCGGGTTCCTTTCGAAGCAGTTCCGCAAACCATGCCATGAACGACGGGCTTCCAGCGTTGGTTGCATAAGTCATGAAATAGAAGCCCATAACGACTTTGTGGTCTGAAGGCCAAGCGCAGAGAACGCTGAGCATGATGCCGTGGAAAAAGGCAGAACCCACACTGATCTGCCATCGCCAGTGCTTCCAATCAGAAAGACCATTCAGAACCAAATTGGTAAAGATCTGAAGTGCATAACCACCGAGTGGAAGAATATTGACCTGATAAGTGCTATACAGACGGTTTCCAGCACTGTCGACCAGACTCTCGAGGTAGAGCACAAAGTACGAGTTGGCTCGATGCGCCCAGGCACTCATGGCAAAAGCGAGGAGGTAAAAGTATGTGACGGGGTGAACGATGAGCTTTCGAAGCTTCTGCTTCAAGACGGAAGCAGGAATGAGCTTGGAAGTGTTGGCGCCGAATTCACCCATACGCTCACGCGACAGAGCTTTTTCCTCCTGCGTCAACCACTTGGCGCGAGTGTAAGCTGGAGTATCGGGGATGATGAAGAATCCAATGATGCCCTGTCCGATGGTGATGGCACCAGAGATGATAAAGAGCCACTGCCATCCAGCGATACCGTGGACGCCGTTCATGTTGCGATAGAGGGCAGCCTGGAGAGCTCCGAGGAACATGGCGCCGGCCACATCAGAGACGTTGAAGAAGGCAATTCGGAGGGCGAGCTCGGTTGGTGTGTACCAGTTGAAGATGAGAGATACGACACTGGGCCAAAACACGGCCGAGAAGAGGCCAAGGAAGAAACGCAGGGCGTAGATGGTATGGGCGTTGGTGGCTTTGCAGGTGCTGGACTTGGTTAGTCGAATATTTTATAAGTCCAGAGGTGACTTACAAAGTGACAAAGAGTCCCCAGATGATTTCGCAGCAGGGAAGAAACAAGGAAGGTCGAACCTGTCCATGTTAGTGGTTGCATCGCCAAAAATACTGCTTCAAAACTCACCTTGGTCTGAGCAAGCTGACCAGGAACAAGACCAATAGCATAACCAATAGAGAAAAAAGTATTAAACTCAACGAGTTCATTCCCATACAGGCTCAAAGCCTCTCTCATTCCCGAGACATAGGCCTGCGTAGTCGCCGACTGGTCCATCTCCTTCATGATGCCGGCCAAGAACATCCAGGTGAGGAGGAGGCAATCCAGTTTGAAGAGCAGGACATGTTTCGGATTGCGGAAATATGGTATCTTCTTTGCGATGTGCTTAAAGATGCCGGATTGGACAGACTGAGAGGTCTCTGTGGTGGCATCAGGAGATGCTGATGCTGAAGCGTTGGCCATGTTGCAGGGCTGTCTCTTGATGGTCTCAAAGCCGTAGACTCTCCCGCTCAAGATGAACAAAAAACTCCAACCAAAGATGGACCGACAATTTATATAAAAACATGATGCTCCAAGTCACATCGCTCACCTGAGGTTCGCAGGGGATCCGCGACATCGTTTTTTCCCTTTCCAAGTCGTCTTGCATCTCAAGATGGTCAATTAGCGGAGATTCGGCCCACGAGCGACATGTTGCGTCCTTTGAGCGGCAAATGACGACATTGGAAAGTTTCCCAAAAAGGGAATTGTAATCGGGGTACAGCCGATGCGACACGACAGTTGTAGCGCTTACCCTTAAGCTTATTACCTTAATCGCGATGGGTGTGGACGATTCTATCGAGCTGTGCCGCAATGATCAACGGGGAGGATATGGACATGGCGTGGATGGCTTGGAGACGCGAACAGCTGGGGCCAGACGCGGGTGATCGCTGTCGGCGCGATCCAGCATAGCCTAGATAGGGAACTCTCTCGTACGTATAAAAGAGCGGGCTTGTTTCCGACATTGATGGAGAATTCCTCCCTTGCCTTGACGTGAGTCGAACTCTGCTGTTCACCCATTGTTACTTGTGCTGCAAGTTCTCTGCGGGTTTCCCCCGGTCCCCTGTGCAAGATGAGCACGCGATCAAGATAGACAACGCGAGTTCTTGATGTCGCAAGAGATGCGGCGATTAATATGAGACGACTTTTTTTGCAAGCCTAGTAGTTGAGTAGAAATATTGGCACACTCGATGGTTGCAATGAAGGATTTCGCTTCTTTAGCGACAAAGGATTAAGCTCGCGAGACCAGGCTCAACGCGAAACGGCGATCGCATTAAAGAAACCCGATGGAACCTTTCTAGATCAAAGATTAAAGTGACAGGTTTGACAGGTATTCTAGTCTATTTGATCAACCAACAGTGGCTTGTTTTAGAGCCCAAATGTCAGCGCGATCCATGGTTCACGCCCGCAACGTCAACATTTAGCTTGCCTGACCTCGTCTACCTACCCTATAGCATCGGACCGAGCCGCTTTTCCCCCCATGTCAATCGAGATATCAAGACCGATAGAGGAAATGATATCTCAGAAATTCGGCTAAATCATTTGTAGCATTTTACACTGATGCCTTATTACCACGTTGACGGCATTATCACACACAAGCGAGATTTCTATTGATCTTTCACACTGGCCGTAACATCGGTGATGACGGTACAGACCACCACGAGAGTCAGGCTGATGTCGCAGTAACGCCAAAATGCGCGCCTCGGCATTAGACCTTCTCGAAGCCGTAAGCGCCCCTCAAATTGTCCCCAGGCAGTAGCCAGGAAAGATTCAAAAAGAAATGAAACAAAAAGCAAAAAGCCTCAGAGTCCGTATGGAGGCAGTGACGTCACAAGTTGGAGACAACAGCCCTCATTTCTCCAAGCCTCACACGCTAACCACACGATGCATATAAAAACGCACGCCACCAAATGGTCAAAAACTTGGTTCACAAGCCTTGGTCACGATGGGAGCATCAATATGTCATTGTGGAACAGCAACTCCAATTCTGGCCTCAACAGCATCCTTCTCACAGACGATATCCCCCCTTTCAGAATTCATTCATGGTGTCACGATGTTGGCTCATTTGCATGACAAAAGACAAAACACAATACGTACTCCATCGCCAAGCATCGCATCGCAGGATCAAGAGGCGCAGCTGCATTACCCACCATCCTGACTCCCGGACACTCCGTCGTGAAACGTAAGGGCGACAGACGGTGGGTTGCCATACCGTAAAAATCTCCACAGGCATAAAAAAGCCTCGACCAGAATCAGAATCAGAATCAGAATCAGGTGTGGGCTGAACAGAGCCTCTCTTGGCTCATGTGCATGCACTCGGGAATCTATTTACGTCTCCCGTCAAGATCCTAGAGGTATCACAATGCACCACTCTTACCGCATGGAATTGAAAGCGCGTGGTCATTGTCACAGAGTGGAAAGACGGGGCGGAAACGGAGGATGGGGAATGGAATGGCGCATGATAACAGTCTCCATCATATAATGGAGGAGTTGGGCATTGAAAGCTCCATAAGTAGGGCAAAATGGAGGCGAGTGGGATGATGGTACGGGGTCGGAGATGGGGTAGACCAACTCACTCCACCAGTCCGTAACATATCGAACGAAATCCATGGCGAGTTCACGATACTCCGGTCGGAGATTCGTGGCGTTGTTGTTGAAGAGGCAGCCAGGGCAAGGAGCCCGGATACGGCCACCGAACAAAACACACAGCAACCAACAGATTTCTTGGCTAAGGCCAGGGCTGGGATTAATTGAACCGGTGGGGAATCTTCTTTTCTTCTGCGGCAAGAAAGGCAAGCCATCGATACGACCACCGGCAGCAGGCATGGCTTCTGTACATGAACTGAACGGTTCCATTCCCCATTCGCTTCGGCCAGAACGGTCTGGTCTCGGTCAAGGGACCCATGGGGGACTGACGATTCATTACTCGCGCGGCCGCCCGCGTTGCGTTGCGCTGCGCTGCGTTGCCTTGTCACCCAACGGAACACGTCCGTTTTCTCTAGCGCGGCTACTACAAGTAATTAATTATGGATACATTGAAAAACTTCTAGAGCGCGTTCCGTCCGTAACCGAGCTTTTCCCAGATCAGACAAGGGAGAGAGGAGGGACCCCCTGGAAAGCGGGATTTCTCTTCAGCTGTGTCTCGTCTTTCCTTGGTCCCCCTGAGTGTGAAGAGAGTGAGAGGGAAAGCCTTGACCAAGACCTTTTTTCACTTCTTCTTTGTTTGGTTCAAGGCCCGTAATTATCTTGTCTGCATTGGCTTCTGATTCGGTACCTGCGAGTACACACACACAACAAGACACATCCCATCCACCCACCGACCTTACCAAACCGACCGACCGGATCGATCGATCAACACCACCCCTTACAATCTGTCCTGTTTGCGGCAGAGTACACAAAAATGTCTGGCCTCGACGCTCCTGAAGTTGCCGCCGCATACGATGCCGTGCGATCGGACAAGGATGAGACCAACTGGCTTCTCATCTCGTACGCATCAGCCGTCGGCAACAAGCTGAGCCTCACAAAGACGGGCACAGGCGGTCTGGCTGAGCTGGTGAACGAGCTGGATGACGGCCAGGTCCAGTACGGTTACGTGCGCGTCGAGTACGCCAACGACAAGGAGAGCACGCGCGTCAAGTTCGTGCTCGTGGTCTGGATCGGCGAGAACACAAAGGTGATGCGCAAGGCCAGGGTCAGCATCGAGAGCGGCGACGTCAAGCGCCAGCTCGCTCACCACAGCATCGCCGTCACCACGGGGGAACGAGGCGAGCTGGACGAGGGGGATATTGTGACGCGGCTGAGGAAGGCTGGCGGTGCTGATTACAACGGAGGACGGGGCTGATACCGACGGTGAACGAACGGGCAACGGGTAGTATCAGCCTCCCGGGGAGTTGTTAGAGAAACAGGCATCGGATCACACTACCGATCACGTGCCGGTAATTGTCTGCTGGAATACCGGTTCAGGCTCAAGAGCACGCGACTATAGGAAGGGGGGGATGAATGGTGTTTAGATAAGGAGAAGAGCAAAGCCAGATAGAGGCCCCCATCATGTCTGGGAACTGTTCCAGGACGTACCTACACACACACACAGCAAGCAACAATCATCGACTATCACGAACGCGCAGCCACACGGAGTTCCAGCCGGCAGTCCCAGACTTTGATCCATTCGAGCGCTAATCCAGATACTGGTAAATCCCATCAAGACATACAGGAAGAGAGCACGGTTCCCCATGGGGTCATCAAACCATTGAACAGGATCAAGGGTTGTGTTTTGAAAGCACCAGTCTCTCTAAGCCCTTTGCCCCCGTCCTTGACTGCCGTCATCTGTGTTTCCATAATCATGTCGATAATTGCGTTCCACTGTTTCTTATCCCACACAATCGCATTATCCCACAGATACACTCTCACTCTCACACTCACACACACACTGGCACACCCTTCCAGAAAGCCAATTCTCAGCTCTAATGTTGTACTACCCAACTTGCAATAAACAACCTCTACGCCGATTCGTCCATCTTGTAACCATTACATGTGATTGATTGGAACGCCTCGTATTACCACCCAAGAGACCTGCTCGACATCAAGTCCAATTGGATAGATTCTCACCCTTGGCTGAAAGCTTGGCCCAGAACCACCTGGGCCCCAAGCAAATACCCTGGCCACCCCATCAGTAATCTCCTTCCGGTTTGAGCCATCAACCCCGAACGCTCGTTCGGCCAGGCCGCCCGGTGCGCCCACTTATTCCCCCCATGTAGCTGGGACCCAGGATTATGACGTCTGGGGCTCCCACTCGCCGTACTTCCCCGTCAGGGTCTCGCCGAGAAGCGTTACGTTTTCGGGCATCGTGGAAAACGCCTCAGAAGGAAAATCCCCCTCCACAGATTTGGAGAGTCCAGTTCTCCAGCAGGGGGCCCCACGTCTGGGTAAGCACTGCCAAGGATCATGATCGAATAGGCTTTCGAGCCGTGCCACACCTCGGCCTGCGGCGTTGGGTTGAGGCACAAGTCAAAACGACGCCTGTCCGCGGGCTTTATTTTTCACTAGACCCTTCTTGCTTCTCTTGAACCGTTCCTTGTCTACAATCCCTTCACTCTCTTTCTCCGACGTCCCGAGAGAGAAACAATCTCGGTCAACAATACCGTCAACACCGTCCCTTACCGTGTTATCCTATCCTACCCTTGGCGGTGCCACGTGTGGAATCACTCCCCTTGCCTCCGAACCCGCATTATCATTCCTTTTTCCTGACCCCGAACCTGTCCCCATCCCCCCCTGTCACACACACACCTTATCTTCTCGGTCTTGTCTTTTCCGTCCCTTGTCTAGTGTGCCCTCTCGCGACTCGTCGCATTGCCACTACCTGAACCTACTAATTCACCTGCGTCCCCTCCCCCATCTCATCGGATCCTCCTCTTGGCTTTCCTCTTTCGCAAGAACCATTCCTTTTTCTTTTTCTTCCTCTTTAATCCTCCTCTCCCTCTCAATCCCTCGACGGGAAGACCTCAATCCGATCCTTCGACTCCTCTCAAACTCTGGAGCGATCCTAATAGGTACCACCTCGGCTGGTCTCGACAACCTCTCCCACCTCGCCAAAACCCCCCGTCATGTCGTCGCCTGTCGACAAGCGCGACTCGGCCAGCAGCAGCAACGGAGCCATGGATCCCAAATCTGAGACGGTGCGCCGAGGCTCCAAGGCCTCGGTCGGCAACACTGCTGGCGCCGACCAGCTTCTCGAGAACCTTGGTTACAAGCCTGAGTTGTCGCGCAACCGCTCGACTCTCCAGGTCGCCTTCATGTCCTTCGTCCTGGCCTCGATCCCCTACGGTCTTGCGACTACCCTGGTGTACCCTCTCATCGGTGGTGGTCCCGTCAACATCATCTGGGGTTGGGTTGCCGTGTCTCTCATCATCGTCTGTGTTGCCGCTTCTCTGGGTGAAATCACCAGCGTCTATCCTACTGCCGGAGGTACTTACCGTGTTCCGTCCCCTCAACTTTTACCGTGTTGCTCTATATCCCTTCCGGCTCGCGATCCTTTCTTTTTTCTCTTGCTTCTCTTAATGTGACCATGTGATTGATCTCGTATTAGGTGTCTACTACCAGGCCTTCATGCTTGCTCCCGCCCGCTGGCGACGAATTGCAAGCTGGATCTGCGGCTGGCTGTACGTTGTTGGAAACATCACAATCACTCTTGCTGTGAACTTTGGTACCGCCCTGTTCTTCGTCGGCTGCATCAACGTCTTTGAAAAGTCGGACGGCACCGGTGTCCTGTCGGGCGAGGCCTACCAGGTCTTCCTGATCTTCCTCGGCCTTACCCTGCTGTGCAATGCCGTGTCTTCTCTGGGCAACCGCTGGCTTCCCTGGATCGACGTGAGATCCCTCTTGTGCTCTCCTTCCTGTGAACCTTGCTAACTCACAATGTTTAAAGACTGCTGCCATTTTCTGGACCTTTGCTGGTGTTATTGCCATCGTTGTCTGCGTCCTCGCTATCGCCAAGAACGGTCGCCACGATGCCAAGTATGTCTTCACTCACTTTGAGGTTAACTCTGGCTGGCCCGATGGCTGGTCCTTCTGCGTTGGTCTTCTTCACGCTGCCTACGCTACCTCTTCCACTGGCATGATTATTTCGTGAGTCTCAATTCATCATGACATATACCACCCCAGGTATGCTAACACGGCCCTAGCATGTGCGAGGAGGTCCAGCAGCCTTCCACCCAGGTCCCCAAGGCCATGGTCGCCACCATCTTCATCAACACCTTTGCCGGTCTCCTCTTCCTCATCCCTCTGGTCTTCGTCCTCCCCGAAATCACCGACCTCATCGCCAGCGCGCAGCCCGTGCCCGTCATCATCAAGAGCGCCGTTGGCTCTTCTGGTGGTGCCTTTGGTCTCGTCTTCCCCCTCATGGTCCTCGCCATCATCTGCGGTATCGGCTGCACCACCGCTACCTCGCGATGCATCTGGGCCTTTGCCCGTGACGGTGCCATTCCCGGTGCTAAGTGGTGGTCCAAGGTCAACCACCAGCTCGACGTTCCGCTCAACGCCATGATGCTCAGCATGGCTGTCCAGATCATCCTGGGTGTCATCTACTTCGGTTCTTCAGCTGCTTTCAACGCCTTCTCTGGTGTCGGTGTTATCTGCCTGACTGCCTCCTACGCCACCCCCATTGCCATCTCTCTGGCTACTGGCCGCAAGCAGGTCAAGACTGGATCCTTCTACCTCGGCATTTGGGGCACCATCGCCAACGTCATTGCCATTGGTATGTGTTCATCTCCTGGAACTTGGTGACAACCGCTAACTTACTCTTTAGCCTGGTCCCTTCTGGCCCTGCCTCTGTTCTGCATGCCCTCCGCCATCCCCGTCACCGCCGAGACTGTCAACTACGCCCCCGTGGTCTTCGTGTTTGCCTGCCTCGTCTCCGGAATCTGGTACTGGGTCTGGGGCCACAAGAATTACGCTGGTCCCCCTACCCACGAGGAGTAAATCCACCAACCTGGTAGGATCTAGCTGCCTTGCAATCTGCTTCAGCCCTTTCCGCCTCACCTTTTTGAGGAGTACATTATAGTGTTTGGAGAACGCCGGCGCGACATGTTTGATACCCCCTCATCTGCTCGACATCAAGGGCTGTGGATGCTCTCTAAGCAAGAAAGAAGATATGTTGTTAATATGAGATCCGTTCGAGCTTTGCTTCATCCCGTGACCTTGAGTCGGGCTTGATGTCTGGAACACCTCGATAGAGAAGTCGAGCCAGGATCAGTACATAGTTTTATAATACCAAGCATTATGGCTTCCCACGTTGCCAAGGCGTATATCACAAATTCATCTCACCATGCCTTTCGTGTGTGGTCCAAGTAAGACCATTTCACAATGTTGACTCGTACCGATAGCATGAAGACATAAAAATGTTTTACAGTATGAGCTTTGATGCGTTGATGTTCATGTCCGCTCTTTGCTCATATGAGCAATGTCCCATTGAAGTGAAGTGTTATGATCATGAGTAGTAGGCTTAGTAGCGATTCAAAGACGGCCAAGGCAATCAATAGCTGTCTCGGTCCCGTTGGTATAGTCAAGTTGCATGCCCTAGGGCAAACATGTATCAAAAGACTCTTATTCAAAGCAACCTAGACGCAAGGTTCCCATGAGACATAGCCTATCCCAGCAACGGGATCCAATCCATAGACCGTACCCATGCTAATTATTAACTTGCCATCCCTTGTGCTCGTAATTGGTGCCAGTGGCCTCTTCGGTCAACCCTGCGAAACTCGCGTAGCAGCTCATCATCTTGATTGACATACGTTCCCAAGGCTCCAGACCACGTGCCCTTCTAGTCCAGCCACCCCTTCTGCGTGTACTAGAAGAAATAATGGTAATTTAAAGTACCCCAAATTAAAGCATCTAGATCATCAACATGACCATTATGGGTCAAGATGTCCTACCTGATAGTCTACTCAAGTGGGATCATGGGTGATATATATAACACAGTGGCGCCGTGCCAAAATCGCATCCTGAATATATGCATCAGTCGTTGATGGCTAGCATTGTGTTGCATACTGAGCTACTAAAAGGCTGTGTATGGTATCTACCCCTAAAATAACGTGATAGTTGTTGAGTATCATGGCAGTTCGAAGGACGGCATCAGCCACACTAACAAGGAGCACAGTTCTAAACCCATGCGGATGCGGTACTTCTGAGACTCTGCTTATACTGTACTGAAGGTCCTAGCATTAGTTCTGACTAAAGCCTAGGAATAGAGCCAATTCCAAGTGAAAAATGTGGTACACAAAGGCTTCTCCATCTCTCACCTCAAACACATGATAGCCCCTACCTTCCAGACGGGACCAAGATCACGATGAGTCAAAGCCACCTATGATAATTTTCGCCTTCTCCCAAGGCATAACTGTTTGGCTAGTGTCCTCATGCGTGTTAACTAAACCATTGGAGCTCTCAGGCCTAGGCGAGATGGGATAGGTGTTTTCCTTCTCAGAAGGCAAGAATAATTTTGGAGACTTATGCATCAACAGGCTCGAAATCTTTTTGTAGCCTACTTCTTACTTAGAACCATTACACGAACCATTAAGCTTTCAATACAGTTGCATGCCAATGCCATCTCCCCAAGGCCGCGTATGGTAACCTATCCTTGTGGCATAGCTGATGAGGCCAAGGAACTGATAACAAGGTTGAGCAAGGTTCAGGTATTATTGGAAGTAAAAAGATCTGGCGTCATCTTCTCGCCTGACTTTGCACGGATAGGATATTCTCATGAAGCGATGTAGGAAAGCCTATGTGTAATGAATCAAGGACGGCCGTTGCTTGGTTTATGACGCCAGCTTGTTTTCTTAGCCCAGAAAGAATCCATAAAGCACCCGAATAGCTTCAGATGTAAATAATATGCCACAACGCTGAGCATAGCACATATGTTAGGTTTCAGGGCGGAGACTTGAGGTTGTCTCCTTACAGTCAGGGGATATCTGTCAAACTGAGCTCCGAAACAGCCAGTCAAAACTTCTGAAATGAGCATTCAAAATTCCCTGCTTGTGGCATAGGGCATCATATATCAATAGTTCTTATTCTGGACTCACTGCACCATTCCCTATCCCTCCCATGTAATACGGAGCAAGGAAATCATGACCCTAAGCCTTCGATATCTCATGATCAGAGGCAGCCTGATTACTACCAAAAGAATCTCCATTATTTTATAGAGCTTCCCTAGTGTTTTTCCCAACATAAAGTTTTTCAATTTGTTTCCGATATCAACTAGTTACTTACAATTGGAAGCACATTCAAATGTGACGGACAGCTAGCTTACCAACTACCTACGGATAACAGAGGCCATGATAAGGATACGAACATCCCAATACATGACATGTTCCCTCATGTGTTTATCCATGCCGTGTTCCGTCTTGGGAGGGAGGTGCATTTATCCGGAAAGGGGGATATAAGATGGCGTAGTAAGGCAAGGACACAACTGCAGCTGGCCGGATTATCTCTCTCGGTAGGACACCCTCCATACTAATCTGCAGACATGGGTTGCTTTACTTCCGAAACCTGTTACCTTGAAAATCCGGGGCAAACAGTGATGAGGCTGCGCCATTACCGAGGGTAGACGGACTCATACTCGGCTCCGAGATCAACCTATGTCTATCTGCCTGAATAGTCAAAGCCACAACGTGAGCATCTTCTCTTCGACCTATCAAAATGGGCTCAATTCTTCTTCCCCGCAAAGTATGTAGGGTCGTGACTGCTGCAAAATGCATCGTCTTGAAGTTCCGTACAGCTGCTGTACCACTCTTCTCCAGAGCATCACAGCCCAAGTATCATACCCCTATACCCTCGCATCAGCTCCTGCAAAACAACTCCGGGTCACGTCATATATGCAGTAGAGGGCCTCAATAAACCACCGTGGGGGATCGTGTGAGTCGCATCCCCAGACGGATAGCTTCGGATGATTGTCAAGACATGAACAGGTGATCACTGCTTCAGAAATCCTGCCATCGGCCGTCAGCACGATAAAGGGATTCCACAGGCCACTGTATCTGCGGCAGAGCTGTGCAACATTACCGGTGAACACGTTCAGGGAAAGAAGGTGGCCAGGGGATGGAGGGGCGCCACGCATATGCCGTGATACCATGCCCTTTCCTTCGGGCCCTGGCACACATTCTTCTTCTTTCCATGTCCTGCATGATATCCATGAGCCCATTACCTGTTTACCGGCTGAGGCTGGTAATATTCGGTCAGTAGAGGTTGTCCACGGGTCTCGTGATGATTTGCATGACATGCGCAGTGTTTGCGTCGAGATTCTTGGATAATTGGCCTGAATCGTACAGCGACAGTCCGGTCAAGCCGGGTTCACAGCCAGTCGTCAACAAGCGCAGGACATGTCAACCGGCTTCCATGGGATTGGTAAGCAGTCATCGTAGGTGGTACAATAGCGCTGCCTGGCTTCCAGCTTCTTGGCTGTATCACTTGAAAGTGTTGCATGGAGAAGCATCAACGGACACTCACCGGTTCGAGACGCGGCTTTGAATTGCGATCGGCCCATTGCTTACTCGAGAGCGTCTTTGTACACGTACTTTACTCCTGCCTCAGCATTGGGGCTATTGGCAACTGCTGGAGTAAGCAACTCCAAGTATATCAACATTCAGCCTAATGTACAACCCCGATAATGCTGCTTCACCATTGAGCCGGTTTACACAACAGCAAGAGACTTTGTGCAACGTTCATATCAGCATAGAACATTCACTATCAATTCATCAATTCTACCGAGTAACCGAGCTCGAGGTCGCACAGCTGCCCCTGTCTTGAGCTCATGCTCCAGGCCATGTTCCCCTCAAAGGGGGGGAGTCAGATGGCCCGGGCCGTCGACAATGGGTGTGTACAAAAAAGATGAGGAGTAAAGGAGATCTAGAACTGGTCAGATATATACTTTCAACGTGCACTAGTGCGTTGCTCCGACTTCAAAGGTGAGAAAAAACTGATGGGACGCTCAGACGGGGAGGTCGTGTCAAAGGCCGTTGAGGGCGCTTGTCATCTGGTGCTGGCACACATCACAAGACCCATTGGGGCAAGGCTCAGGTGTCTGGACAGCGAAGAGGGTTTTAAACCTTGGGGGAAGGCTACCCTATCCGAGCCCAGGGCTGCGTCCTCCGGATCGTCCAGCGTAGCGTCTGAGATGGTTACATCTGCCCGCTTGCTGCAACGCATATCCGAGGAGGTGAGCATCTGCCGAGAGCGAATGACTTGGATTGAAGATCAATGCAAAGAGACACGGTTCAAGACTATCGACACTAGCAAATTCCTTCCGATAGAGCCTCCTCCTCATCTCCTCCCTTGCATGCGTGCCGTCTCCGAGTCGAGTCGTGCGGAGGCAGACAAGATGAGGCGGTGAAGGAGGCTCCCGTGTGCAATGGTTACAACGGGCTTGGGCTGGGCAACGCTCCGTGTGGCGGTCGTGAATTAACTTGAGTTAGATTGTGGTGGCTCGCGCGATGTCATCTTGTTGGTGCCACCGACTGAGGGGAAGCTTCAAGACTGACTTCAACAAAATCTGGTGGCAAAGCAGCGTCTCATTCAATTGATCTCTTGCGTTAAATTTGGAGGGATGAGATAATTACGTAAATGAGGAAAAAAGGTTAGAATGAGGGATATATCATCACCAAAGAAAAGAGATGAGATACTTCTTCTCTGTGCCAGTTGCATGTTGTGGCGGTTATTTCGAGGTTGCGTCCCCCAACTATGGTACTACTGTACCATAGCACACTTCTCCTCCCCTACAACTAGCTAACAAAGGGCCGGAAAGTGGGCTCCGGGGGGGATCCAAGAGCGCGGCGACGGTGGTGCTAGAGGCTCGTCTACCCGCCTTGGTGAGACCATCTGAACGGGCCAGTATTAGCTCCGGCCCCTCTTTCTCTTGGGGCACTGCAGGCGCTGAGATGCTTGGCATTGGATCTTGGTAGCAATCAAGCAAGGCAAGGCAAATGAGCCGTGTTGGACTCACCGTGCGGCCCAAGCAATCCCTGGCCCACTCGGCCGACTAGTATCTTTATTTACGCGATTCACATACTAGAGCCCGATGACTAGGACCTTGAATCGATGCACAATACGTCATTCATTGTCATCTTGATCGCCGATGAGAAAGGGGGAGCAAATCCTGGAGAAAAAAGAACCAGGTCTTGAAGACATGCAAGCAAAAAAGGAAGATATTCGTTGGGGACCAAACCGCCAAAAATCAAACCTAGAAATAGAAGAAAAAAGTGTGTGTGGTGTCGTCCCCTGTGCCTGGGTCCAAGAGAGAAAAAAGAGGCAAACCTATCCGTAAACTGATCGAGACCTTGCTGATCCGAGGCCCGAGCCTCATGGGCCGGCAACCACTTGGACTCTTTGTGGCTTGCTTTTGAAGTCGTATCCATGAGATGGTGGAGGGGGTGATGGCTTGGTAGAGTAGCAGCGGGAGAAAAGGCGTACGCCTCGCGCTGTGGATCGAATGCGGGATGCCCCAACTAGACATGGCCGACTCGTGCAGGGCAGGGCGGCGTCTACACCATCTCAAAGAGAAAACCAGGAGGCAAGGCGGGTAGGAGCTCATCATCAGGCCGATTCGGGACACCGGCCTTATCTGACCGACTGCAGAGGGCATCAGACTGGGCGATCGGCGGGGGATATTAGACCACTCGTAGGTGATTCCCAGACACCTCACACAACCGCCAGAGCCCCAGGGATTTTCGCGGAGGTGGTGTGGAGGAGGCGCGGCGGCGAGGGGTTCTTTAGCGAGCAGGAGGAGAGTCTTGATAACGACAGAGGGGGGAGTTGGTGTAAGAGGAGAGCTTCTGGACCAGACCATCGATGGGTTGTATTTACAGTCCCATCATGTTTGTTGAGGGCAACTCTGTCAAGGGGAGTGTAATGCACTGAAGCCTTTTCATCCGATGGACCCTGTTGATCCGAGAGTCAAACAGAGGAGTTCCCCGCGGGGGATAGCTACTGTGTTTGGTGATCCTGTCATTCTCAGATCATGGTGCATCAGCATCAGCACACAAACTGACTACCAAGATAATAGTGGACTTTGCAACTTTCCCATGACCTCTTTCCGAGAGGTCCGATAAATCACACTTTCAAATCCCATCACGTGTGCAGAGTTCATGTCGGCCGAGAGACAAAAAAGCAGGGCAAAACGGTCTCATGAGCAGATGGTGCCTCCAAGCAGGTTTCACACACTGAGGAGAAGAAGCAAAGGTGCATCTGCAGCACAGACAGAGCACGTTGGCAAGGAAGTAAAAAAGAGGGGGCAAGGGTGGGGTAAGCCATTCATTCATTCGTAAGAGGGGGATGGACACAGTGGCTTGGATGGCTAACAACTGCCTAGAGAGCCCCAAGCTTGATAGGGTGACATGCAGCAGCAGCTTTCGAGAGGATGATGACATCCGAAGACGACCTCGAGGTGGCTTTTTTTTTTTTTCCTGCTAGGAGATGTCCAATTTGACAGGGAAGGGTTGGATGTCTGGTGTTTCTCTCGGTTTCGCTCTGTCCAGCCTCTTCCTTCACCTCCCCCTGGCTCACTGGCCTTACCCTCGTTCCGGCCGTGAGATGGTGCATCACCCCACTAACCGACCGAACCGTCGTAGCCCAGGTCCGGGGCGGAAGATCCGGAAAGCTTGAGGCTCCTCCGCGTGCCGACTCTGTTTGTATCGTCTCCAAAACGACGGGCCCGGCAGAAGAGCAACGACTTCAACACCGATAACACGAAACGGATAGCGTCTGACACGGCGCATGTCGCCTACATAGAGTACGCAGCAATTTTTAGCTGATCGTCAACGTTCCCCGCATTTCGAGACGCCCAGTTTCGCAATCAAGCATCCTTCACCCCGGATTGAATGGCAAGATAAGGGAGAGGGATGACGACGAAGCGAGAAGGACTGAACTGACTTGCAGCGCCTAGCGATGCGCAACAACGCAATTGGCATGTCCGGGGCTCGTCATCTTACGCCAGCAGCACCAGCAGTCTCTCTGCTGTCCCACGGCTAGGCGTTGCTGCATCTTCAGAGCCGAGCGTCTACCAAACTGTGGCTGCGTAGCTTCAGCCTTCAGGGTAGACTACAGAGGGAGGGGGGAAGCCATGGAACATCGGTGAGCGGGAGCGACACCAAACTCTGTTAATCCTGAGGAGCACTGGGCTACACTGGGCGAGAACCCCAGATCCGGGGTCCAAGCCCCCTTCCCTTGGTGCTTGCTGCTTGCTGCTGCCGGTCTCCCTTCTGCCATGTATGAAGGGTCCATCCCGGTGGCCAAAACCTGACCGGCTACAAGGCAACCTTTCCTTGTTGGAAAAAGAAGGGGTCCTCCTGAGGGTGTGTCGAACAAAGGCCAGCAAAAGAGGCGAAGAATGTGAGTTGCAGAAAGGAGGCAAGACAGACAGACATGGCGGCGGCAGCACATCATCAATCAATGCACGGCGATCAATATCCACCACACAAACATGCTGTGGCTCATGGATCATTATCACAACGGGGGCAAGTCAAGCGACGATCAGGGTAACAACATCATCCATCTCTGTCAAAAGGACCCTTCAAATCCCGGAGATGGAGATAGCCAAGAAGTCTAGACAAAGCGAGGAACGAACGGGCAGACCCCGAAGGAGGGTCAAAGGGCAATCGCGGTTACTGCGACTTCGGATAAGGGCAAATCATCATATGATGGAGATGGAGCTCTTTTCTGTCACTTGTTATAACCTCAACTATACGCTGGGAACATCAGATCATGGACATTCGCGAGTCCTTCTCGTGGGGCTCTTTGCAGAAATTCAGGGTCCACCAAGCCGCAACGACCGGGGCGCGGAAGTGTATTCCCCATCAGAACATGTTTGCTCTGATCTGATAGTGAAAGAGGGGCTGACGATGGTTTCATTTTCAGTTGCAGAGGATCTTTGGACACAGAGAGAGAGGGATTGACACAATTTTGACTCTCTGCCATGCATAAGTTTGACACTGATGGAGGAAGTTCGGCGTCTAGATCTCTCGAGATGCAACGCAACACGGCCCCTTCAAAGGTCCCCTAGTGGCAAATTGCTGATGAGTCTAGAGGCCGAGCTTGAGTCAATCGGCAAGCCAACGGCACGTCAATTGCCTCAAGTAAGAGGTAATCTTCAAGAGTCAACGTCTGTTGGTTGGCGATGGATCAAACCTCTGTTGGCTGATTGCAGTAGTTTGAAGCCATCTTGCCATTCCAAGGCTGTTGTGGACAGATCCTCACTGGCAGTGAACAGTGACAGAAGAACCAAGGCTGGCAAAGTCGTCAAAACATACCCCCATGTCGTGCCATTCAACGCCATTGTCCCGAGCCCGTGCTTGAACCTGCTTTGCTTACAGTACAATACGAATGAGCTGCCCGTCTACTGTAACTTGATCAATCTCGGTCTGCAGGCTTGGCTTGGGAAGCTCCACCCTCACTCCCTGATCCTTGCTGATTTGACCCCTGGTCGCCAACCAGGGTTGGATTTTTCTGCGAAGCGAACGGCCAAAGCCTCACAGGGGGGGCGCGGCGGACCCCCATGCAGGACTCGGGTGTAGCCAATAGTGAAGGCGTGTGAGGCCGTTTTGGAAAAGGGCATCGAGATGGTCGCATCTCGGATGGACGATTTGCGTGCAGCAGCAGCAAGCAAGGCGCTTGTGCGAAGAGCATGGCCTGCGTGGCGTGCGAAAGACCCGGGCTGATGAGACGCAGGAGATTCGCGGGGGAGAAGGCCACCAGCATCAGCAGCAGGCGCTGTGTGCGACGGCGCGTGTGCAGTGCGTGGGAGGAGGCTCTGATAAGCATCCGTCTGTTTTTAGACATTTTTGGCTATCGGTAACCTGGGAGTGTAGGCATCTTTGTTATCAGCTTTGATGGAGGTTGTGTCAATGCCAGTGATAGAAGAACTAGCACCAGGTAGACCGACACCGGAGATGTCTTCATCACCAGTCAATCAATCAGTTGAACTCTTGATGACCATGAATGATGAGCAAAGAAAAGAGTCAGTAATTGATCTGCTTTGTTAGTATAGTATAGTTTATCGGCCGGCCTTTGTTATCGCCCCGAAGCTATCGGTGAAGCCATCGCAAAATGCCGCCGGAGCTAACGGCGCTCTCAAAGCCTCCGTCGCTTTGGGGCCCCCGCTTTCGCATCTCTCCAAAATCTTCCATCTCCGTTCGCACCGTGTCGGCCGAGCCCTGGTGGTGTCACGGAATGAGGAAGCTAGGCATCATACGAGCAGGGGGTGGTTCACAGCTCTACCGGCATCGACAGGGTCTCGCCATTGTACGCAATAGAAACAGAGTATTTGTGGTGTCGCGATGTCGGCCAGGTCCGTCCTGCCCTGTTGTGAATAGGTAACAGTTATGCGAGAGAGCGAGATCACTTCTCACAAACGGTCCCGACCGTATGATACGGCGGGGGACGGGATGCGTGTAAACCCCGTCTTGTTAGTCAATGCGACGGTATGTTGGGGAGAGTACGGAGTAGGAGGGGAGCATGAATTATGGGTGCAGGATCTTGGGGTGATCGAGTTGGAGGGGAGGGGGCAAGCTGAAGATGCGTCAGGACAGAAAGAGGAATGAAGCAATCCTGGACAGCCGGTGAGAGTGGCGATGATGGATGGGAAGGTGTTTTGAAGGGCAAACGGTCTGTGCTTCTATTCTTGTTGGGAAATGGGTGTTGCAGTTGTTGGATGGCAAATCGACACCAAGCTCTCTTCTCTGTCTCTGTCGGGGAACCTTGAAGTCCGCCATGCCATGGAGACTCTCGCAGCTGGGGTCGTATCATGGCAGGGGATCTTGTGGTTGGTTGGGGCAAGGCAAAGCAGGCTGCAGGGGCTCTCTCTGCCTGGAGGAGGAGACTCATGAAGAACCTTTTTGGATGGGGAAGCTCTGGATGTGATTGATTGATTGCTTGCGTGTGGGATTGCGCCAGATGCGCGGAATCCATGCAAGTCTGCAGTACCAAGCTCCAAGACCAAAAATTGCATGTGAAAGGCGTTGGAGCCCATGTATGGTGTACTTCTAGAGAGTACAAGCCTCTTGGCTGTTGAGTCTTGGCTCTCCTCTCTCTCTCGCTTGGCCGTAACGCTCCGCCAGCCAAATTATGTGCTTCATCTGTTAGCACACGGGACACAAAAACCTCATGATTTAGTCTTTTTCATGGTGTCGCGAGGCGTTCCCAGCTAACCTACCCGACTCGAAGCGATCTAGTGCCATGCGAAGCGAAGAGCTGATAATGACTCTCTTGATGGGCCCTCTAGCCCTGGAGAATTTAGCTGCCGTCGGTCGGCCGACGGGGCCCATAGCTAAAAGAGCGAAAAAGGCGAAAAAAGACGAATCTTGCCCCACCAGTTGAAGCTCACCAGGAGTCGATTATTAGAGACGAAGCTTCCCCCCTTGTTGTTAGAGGTGAAAATTTTTGGACCAAACGATTCAGAAGAGAGAGAACTGGCCCGTGCGTTTACTTATCTCATGGTCCCGGAGCAGAAACGGCAGATAACTGCAGCCCTGGCAGCACCAATTGAAACTATATCCTTGTCCACAGGCACTTTTATTTCCTTTTTCCTCTTTTTCGTACCACAATCAAGCTCATCTAATCCGTGGGGCTCTGACGCATCACGATCTGAGAAAACTCCACTTAAAGGGCAGGCGATAGAACGATCCAAAGTCCATGACAAAGAAATGGCCAATGTCAGCGTCCGACGGGGATCCCCATATCGTGATGACAAGCAGCAATGACAAGACCTGACTAAGCTACTGTCGTGCTAACAGGCTCGGGGTCGGGGTCCAGAGACATTTTGATGGATGCAGAAGCGAACAGTCGTTTTCGTCTGGGGCAATGGCTTGCAGCGTTAGGCGGGAAAGACAACCGCCATCGTCTCTACCTGTCTGCGTCTGGCATCCATTGGATTGGATCATTGGACATCCCCCCGCGTCACATCAAAATCGTCCGGTCTGGCTCACGGCGCTTCGACCTGCGCCGAATTCCTTTCTCCTCTCCCCCCTGTGTAACTGTTTACTTACCTGTTGTGTTGTGGTCGTACAAGACCTGGGGGATCGGCGTGTCTCATAAGCCAATCCAATCCGTTGCCGGGCGAGGACGCCATTATACCAAGCCACCGTCTAGCTGACAAGGACCATGATTGCCGGTGAGCCTGTGTGTGTGTTCAGACCTTCATCTTGTCAAGTGCCAGCCCACGACGAGAACTCGGTCCTAGACCCTTTGTGGCTTGGCGCAATCTGTGGCGGGAGGAGCTCAGGAGACTTGAGACGAGACCAGTCACCTCTGTGAGCCAGCCCAGCCCAGCAATTGAGCTGAGAGACGGAGATGGGGGCGTCGTCTACAAGAAGGGGGCGTCAGATAACAAGCCACGAGCGTTGAGATCGCATGGGGGGCTTGACGGGGGCTTGACCCAAACAACAAGCCCATATTCCACAAGAGAGGCTCAGGTCAAACAAACAGACACCAGACACACAAGACTGTCTCTTCCTTCCCCATCCTCTGCCTCCCCAGACCTGGACAACGCCTCTCAACGGTGGACTCGCAGGCATCCTGAGACAGCACGGGGGAGAGACCCGGACATGGCCTCGGCGTGGTCATGGCATGGGACATGGATGATGCTGGGCAACAAGAAAACCTGAAAGCCAATTGCAGAGGAGAATGTCTAGGGTATTGCTGATTCTCGATCACCTCTTTTCTGTATACGTATACGAACACCCATCATCTCTCGATTCTGTGTCAGTCAATTCATCCAATCTCTTGGTCACGGCAGAGAGACGCGATTGCGTGGTGAGACAATGAAAGAATGAGCGCGTGGTTTCTGTGACGACCTACGTCATTGAGGACGACGATGGGTATCAGTTGACATGCATTGGGAGGGTTTCAGCGCGATTGTCTCCTTCTTTCCCCTCACTTGTATGTGTCTCCCTCTCGTGAGGGTGAGCTGCCGTGGGATGTAAGGCGAATAAGCGAAATGTTTCTGAGGCAATGCATACTGCCCGTCTCTGTGCAGGAAGCTGTACAGTAGCAGTGCGTGAGCTTCCAATGGGCGGCTACCATGCATCTCTTTGGAGGAGGAGGGCTTCGGCTCGCCTGTAGCCAGACGGCGACTTGTTCACCAATCAAGCACAGTGCCACGAAACTGTGACCTGGGTGCGACTGCGGGCGGTGCTTCTGGCTTGCAGTTGATGCATGCACATTTTACAGCGGCGGCCTTGCAGCAGCAGGCAGAGTGAAAGGATCCCGTCAGCAGCAGCAAGCAGCTAGGAGATGGATCTGCCGGTACCATGCCAGTGGCCCATGGGTTGGACAAGGGCAAGGGCAAGGGTGGGAGGGAGCCTCTGCCTTGGATGTTTTGGACTTTTTGACGACTGAAGAGACAGGGAAGGGAGGTTTCCGTCCATCGGAAACTGAACTGAGGCTCGATGTAGAAAACGCCATGGCTTTCTGCACCTGGCATGTCGGTGAGGGAAGCTTATGTACCATCCATCTCGGATTATCCTCTTTTTCAAGAAATACCCTCAAAGGTAGAATAAAGATGAGGCCATCAAGATCTTGCCGGCTTTTCTTCTTTTTTTGCTCCCCCCCTGCCCTTCTTTCAACGGCGCGTCCGGAACCAGCGGGGCGGAGAGCGGAAAGACGGAGACGTGCGAAGGCGATGATTTCCATGGGATGGGATGTGCCTGAGCCTTTCTTTCGGAGTCTCCCACTGTGTCTAGTGCACTAGGCTGTATCCACTGGAGATGATTTTCCCACACATCCCATTTTTTTTGCAACAATCCATCCCACGCCTTTAGCTCAACGCCCTTTATTTCTTGTTGTTGGAATGACACCCATCTAATAATTTGATGGGGAATTTTCGCCTCTTGAGGCATCTCGTAGATCATTGTACATTACAGCTTCGGAAGAATAACACCGATTTCTCTTTCTCCTTCTTCTTCTTCTGTAATACCCTAAACAGTTCCCAGATCATAACCTTCACACTCAATCTCACTCGAACCATGCACACGCCTCTCACCGATTGCTTCCAGATGCACACACCCAACATGAAAAAAAAAAAGGCGAGAAAAAAACCACCACCCCCCACCCACACTGAGACATGGGTCTCTCTTTTGCTCACCATCAAGAATGTACCTTGGCAGCAACAGAGGAAAAAAAGATGGGAAGAAGCTCAGACCAGGGGCGCGCGCCACGACCGGGGTTTGGTTCTTGGGAGTAACGAGAGACCACCATTCGATGATCTGACTTGGAACTTGAGAGTGAGGGTTTCACGCCTTGGAAGAAAAAGACGCCATTCTGGGTTGTTTGTGTCGGGTCGCCGTGGTCGCAGATTCATTCATTGCCCTTCTCAACCCATTCACCATGACGACTGATCTTAATTCATGTCTTCCTCTGTTCTAAACTTCTTTTCTCTTTCTCAACTTCACAAACTTTCCTTCTTGTAAACTGCTACAGTAGTTCATCGTCATTCTTTTTTCATCTCCTTTGTTTCCGGTACATTACGGCGCCGTTCTTTTAGTCTTCTATCTTGTTATCGCCAAAACCCCGACCCGACAGTTCCATCATCATAACACCACCACTCCATCGCTAATTGTGCACTAAAAAAAATCACCGTTTGGTTTGTTACCTGCTCTTCCGGCGCATCCTCAACCCCTGGTACGCATCCATTTTGGATCTCCGCCTTTCCTGTCGCCATCGCATCCTATCCCATCCATCCATTGGGTCCCATCGCATCGCATCACATCGTGGTCCCCATCAATTCTTTTTTGGAGATTCGTCGATACGATACGATACCTGTACTGATTATCCTCATATCATTCTTCTCTCCTTTGTTCTCGCCTCCTCTGACGTTTTCTCGACTCCAACCATCCCACACTCTCCGCACGCATACGGTAACCATCAGCATTTCGGGCATCATACTTCAACGTGCTTGCAGATTAAATTCATCATCTACTGCCGGGGATCTTGAAAATCATCAACTTTGAACTCTGGGCGTTTGTCAATCGTTCCCAATCGTTCTGCAACCAGCTGGTTTTGGCGTTTTGCCGCCGCCCCATCTTCTCAACTCATCAACCATAAGAAAAAAAAGCCTCCTCCAATCTTGTCCCCAACTGTTAAAGCCTCCCACCTCAACCGGACACACACTGTCGCCGCCGTCGATAAAGAGGAAGAGACGAAGAAAAAAAAACCAAACCTAACCAGAACGTCCAAGCGTCTCACGGCGTCCGCACTACAGCGGTATGATCCCACCCCTACCTTGAACGCAAACCCACCTACCAAGCCAAGCCAAACCAAACCAAACCAAAC
>JALLKD010000453.1:0-22826 GCA_023509735.1 Fusarium liriodendri | reverse complement strand
GGGGTCTGGCGGGTATCATGATGTTGCGTTAAAGAAAGGAATGCAGGAGGTCGAGTTGGATGAGGGTGGTTGGATAGAGATCAAGGTCAATTGAAGGAGAGAGACGGCGTTGGTGATGATGAGAGAGGAGCAAGACAAACAGAGTTGGCACCAGCTACATTTTGAATGTTTGCTCATTTCCAATTGACATGACGTTACTCAGCCATGACGACAAATACCTAAACGCATCCGTCTCACAAGCTCAGGAACAAAGCTCCGGCTGGTGACGTCAATGACGCTACGATGCGGACATTGCGGGGGAGAAGGCGTTCTCCACGTGAGACAATCAGCCAATTGCCCTGTAACGCTTCCGTTCCCGTCATGGCAAATTTTAGAAAGACGCCATTAGGAAAAACTTTCAATCGAGATTTGGGTTTGAGCTTCAGGGGCAGTGGGCGGGCTCAGCCGCTTGTTTACGTCACGACTTTGTTCAAGAGTCTAAGCTGCGGCCAATGTCGGCTGTTGTAGTTGGATAGCTAACCTCGGTTTCTTCCAGCTACCTAGACTCAGGTGAGCAGGCATGGAGACTAGCAAGTTACTTGAGATGTCTCGGGGACCAGTGCTGTCAGCTATACACAAAATTAAGGGTGTTGAAACAACGACGACGGGGAGCGTTGAAGAGATACCGTTACAAATTCCAGTTCATATTCCAATATTATATATCTCGGCTCTGTAGGTACCATGAAATCGAGACATCTGCATCACTGAGCCAAGTACTTTGAGAGATGGTATCGTAGTAGTCAACCCCAGTCGATCCTAACCTATACCATAGGCAAACACTCCATACTATTGAGTGATCTTCCGAGGGATAACATATTAGAATATACTTGTAGTGACATAATACCAGTACTAGATCTAGAATATGTATCTCATTCTATAGGCTAACAATGAGTGCGAGGTTGAGGACATATGAGGATACGAATATGTTACGTTGCATAAGGATGAGGCATGAGACCGCCTGTCTCAGTTTGCCCCAAGAAAATACAAGAGCGAGGACTACTTGACAGCTGACGACCCTAGGTCCATATACTCTCACAAAGTCCTCCGATTTTACTGCCATCGATGCTAGAGGACAGAGCCACGCCACGTCAGGGTGGCTTTCGATGCCCATCCTCCATTGCCTGGGACAGCTGAGCTCAGGAATGTTCCATCGTCACCAGAGAAACCGATTCAAGGGTCCTTGTCATTTGCTACGAACTTCTCTACCGGGAAAAGCAGTTTGCGCTTGCCAGGGTAGTTGTTTGTGTCACAAGCCCAGAGTGTAACCAACACCTACCAGATCCCGACGGGGAGCCGCAGCACTTAAGATTGCATACGTTCTGGTTGGTTCCAGCTTATAAGACATCCATCCCTTGACCTTTCTCAGACACTCAACAAGATCTACCAATGGTTTTTAAGCTAGAATATGACAGAGAGCATTTGCGGTGGCCGACAGCTGTCGACATTGAAGAGCTGCCATGTTGCACAACTGGCCCATTCCCTTCATTTCATCATCCCCATCCCTTTCCCATAAATAATTCTTCGCCATGCTCTCCATTACCATCGCAACCGACGCACACAATGCAGGATTCAAAAACTCGTCCAGTACTCTCCTAGTTGCTGACGAGACCAATCAACCTCCCCAGATCCCGAAAACACTGCTGCACTTCTACTCAATTATCAAGCCTTGCATTCAACCAAGTCCGATATAGTGTA
Source organism: Fusarium liriodendri (assembly GCA_023509735.1). Classification (NCBI taxonomy): domain Eukaryota; kingdom Fungi; phylum Ascomycota; class Sordariomycetes; order Hypocreales; family Nectriaceae; genus Fusarium; species Fusarium liriodendri. The sequence goes on along the minus strand of JALLKD010000453.1, from coordinate 21,092 downwards.
GTGGTTATCATACCGCGTTTTCATCTCGGAAACGTGCCGCGGGGACCGGGGTTCAATTCCCCGTATCGGAGGTTATCTTTTGTCTTTTTTGCCTTTTTTTATGTCTTCCCTTTCACTCAACCGCTTCATAGAGAATCGTATCTTTTTATGCTTCGTGTCAACTTGCCGGATATGTGCTGATGAAAGAGTGGGGGACTTATCGGGTGGCCCCTCTGGATGCCGGGTTGCCCCACTAGCCGTGGTGCTTCCCTCCACCTCCTCCGACGCCGCATCTTCAACTTAAAGTTGTCCGATTCTCTTCTTATTCATACCCCACGATTATCAGAGTATACACAACTCGCGCTCTGATTCTGAGTCGCCACTATCCTCCCACTTGCAACCTCCAAACCCGACCTCTTCCGCTGGAAGCACCCCGTCGCATCATGACGTCCACCGCCCACCGCCGCCTTCTCCAAGAGTATCGCGCCCTCACCAACAACCCTCCCGAGGGCATCACTGCCGGTCCCATCTCCGAGGATGATCTCCTTCACTGGGAGTGCCTTATTCAGGGTCCCGAGGGCACGCCGTTCGAGGGCGGTGTCTTTCCTGCAGAGCTCAAGTTCCCCAAGGACTACCCGCTTGCCCCGCCATCTATGAAGTTCCTCGCCGACGTGTGGCACCCGAACGGTAAGCACAAATCAACAGCAGTCGCAAATTTATCACGGTTCTGACATCTGTCTAGTATATCCCAGCGGTCTTGTCTGCATCTCCATCCTCCATCCTCCCGGTGACGACCCCAACCATTACGAGCACGCCTCCGAGCGCTGGTCCCCCATCCAGTCGGTCGAAAAGATCCTCATCTCTGTCATGAGCATGCTTGCCGAGCCCAACGACGAGAGTCCCGCCAACGTCGAGGCCGCCAAGATGTGGCGTGAGCGTCGCGGCGACTACGAAAACAAGGTCCGCGAAGGAGTGCGGAGGATGCTGGGACTATAGAGATGGATATCAATAGGAGTATTGGCGCAAATTCTACGTGGGCAATGGCATAAATACATATACATAGCATGGTGTTCGGCAGCGGCATGGCCGCTTAAATCAACATTCATATACTCGTCCCTCCCAAGGCATTCATGCTTCTATCGTGAACAACGCTCAACAAACACCGCTACATCATGCTCGTCTCATGCATAATCGCTCACAACCCATTGTCCGCCTTGAACTTGTCCCAACTCTCGTTCAGTGTACTAAATACCAGGCCGGCAATCAACCTCACCTCGGTGCTTGCGTCTTGCGGAAGCTGTACATGTCAGAATCATGTTCCACCAAAGCGCATATGTTGTGCTTACCTTGTCGGGGTGTGTCTTTGCAATAGCCTTCATGTAATTGATCTTGACCTTATTGGCCATAACCAACTCATGCAAACCAACCTTCTTCCACCCGCTACCCTCCCAGAGGACAGTGTCGAGACTAGCAATCAGTGCCCGGAGGTTATCTCGCTTTCCGTCACGCCAGGTAGAGATCTTGGCATCCACCTTCTCTGAGAGCACAAACTTCTCATCATCCTCTCGAGCCGCAGCCTCGTTTGCTTCACGCAGACGAGTGACAGCCTCAGAGCTCTTCTGGGGCCCAAGGCTAGCAGTCGCTGACGGCCGAGGTCGAGGCTTGGCTGCCGCAGGCTTAGGTGTTGGTTTGGGCTTGGGCGCAAGGGCATTCTGGCATCTCTGGCGACCTTTGATGGCATTCGTGCCGCCAACGCCACCCTCGACACAAATCTGCCAGACTGCGCCGGCATCCCTCCACTTCTCCATTTGTTCAAGAGCCTCGGCCTTCCTGCTCAAGGCCTTACCGTAGAGATCCTTCATATCGCGATTCTCATCTACACCGCTCTCATTCTTCACAGCAACCGTCTCTCCTTGGCCAAGACCAGGTCCAATGAGTTTCAGCGCACTATCAGCATCGTCAACAGCCTGCTTGGGCTCTCCAGTTTTGAGAGCCGTCAAGGCGCGGTTGGTGAGGAGAAGGATAGCGAGTGGGTGAGTCGGGGGGACGGCCGATAGTGAGGAAGAGTATGAAGAGTGAGCAGCTGCGTAGTCACCGCGCTTGAAGTGAGCTGTCCCTTGTAGTCGGTGCTGTGTCGAAGTCTGCAGGGAAACGGGGCTGATAGAAGGAATCTCTCGAGCAGGTCGGGGCGAAGGTCTTGAAGCCGGAGGCGATGGTCGCTTGGCTTGCGGGGTTGGGGTTGGTCGAGGTGATGGCTGAGCTGGTCTCGAAGGAAGAGAGGACTTGACTTGCTGGGAGTTGAAGAGCAAGTCGGGTTCCGGCTCGGCAGGCTTAGGTGCTGATGCTGGCGTTGGTGCTGGCGAAGCAGCCTTCTTTCTCCTATTAGGGCTGCTATAGCTTGAGAAACTATCGTCATCAGCTGCCAGGCGGTTGAGCCGAGACCTGGAGTCCAACCCTGCCGCAGGTGGCTGGGCTTGCTGCTGCCATCGAGGAGCAGGGCTAGCGCGGCTGCCCGCAGAGTGAGCAGGCGACTGTCCTCGAGATGTCGGTTGAGGAGAGGCTCTCGCCTCAGCAGGGCGGCTGGCGGTTCGACGAGGTGGCGGACGGCCTCCAGTCTCAAGCATGAGTGCTTCGTCGGTAGCGTCTGCCCTCGCCTTGCCTGGTCCTTGTGCTCTGGCTTGTTGAGCTTCCCGCATCCACTTAGGTTGGCTGGGGTCGCCTTCATGCTGAAAGTCCGCAACAGCTTGCTGCATCTTCTTTTGGCCAGTCTTCCAGAGCGAGTTGGCTGTCTTGAACAGACTATTTCCCATCGCAGCAGCCTGCTTGCCCAAGTCTTGCTCTCCCCTGGCCGGTGACCTGTCGTTGCTCCTTGGAGCCTGGCTTCCGGCACGACTTGAGCTCCCAGAAGAGGTTTTCCCTTGCGCCTGTTCCTTAGATTTGCGGTGCGCCTCATCCAAAAGCCAGTTCACAGCAGCTTGAGCATTATATCCAGAACCGCTTTCAACGAGAGCACGACGAGCGTCCTCGGCAGCGAATCCATAGTCCACCAACTGCGCAACCGCCCTATCAAATGGGTCTTTGTTGACTCGGGGCTGTCGCTCGGGAAATTGGTCTCGCGCCTGGGGAACCGACTCCTCTGAGGAGCTCGAGTCGTCGTCTTCAATCGGCTTTCCAGGTTCTGGCTGAGGTCGCTTAGCCTCCTGCTCGCGGCGCACCTCTTCAACCGGACGACCCAAATCTCCCAAGAAGTCATCGTCATCATTTTGCGTCACAGGTGCAGCAGCCGGGACTGGCTTCATCTGGTTCAAGCCAAATGGATCATCATCTTCCACGCCAAAAGCGCCTCCATTCGACCCAGTTGTTCCACTCGTAGATTTCCAAGCGCTCGGGTCGCTCAAGTCCATCGGCGCAGCGTTCGCGGGTGTCGATCGCTGCGATTCGGGAGGAGGGGGGTAGTAGCTTGCGTTATCGACCTTGGTATCCTTGTTAAACGCGGCAAAGAGATCGTCATCGTCGCTCTTCGGTTTGGGGGCCGCTGCCGGCGGTTGCAGCGCAGGGCTCGTCGACGCGCCTCGGCTCCCAAGAGCATCCCAGAACTGGCCATTACCAAACTGGGCCTCCTGTTGCTTCCTCCGCTCCGCTTCCTTCTGGCGCTTCTCAGCCTCAAGTTGCGCCTGTCGCTCCGCCAGACTGAGGTTCTGTTTCGTTTTTGCCGGTCCAAAGTGCATCAGATTGCTAAAGCTATCCTGTGATGGCTTCGGGGGCGCTGGTTTAGGGGCAACAGATCCAGACCCCTGTGTGGACAGAGGCGTGTTGGTTCCCGAGCCCAACGGTGATGGTGTAGGTCGCATCGTTGCAAAGGCCGAGTTCATGACAGGCGGCTTGGGCTGGCCGCTGGTCGGCTTGGAGGACCAATCGAGGCTTGAGAGGTCGTCCATCTTGTCAAAGTTCGTAGGTTATCGCAAATGATCAATCATGATAAAGGTCAACGTGTTGTCGCAACGATAGTGCTCGTGAGGTGGGAGAGACCCCGGCCCAGGGGCCGCTTCCGGATGTGGGGCGTCTGTGGCTGTGTTGGATTCGTGGCTTGGTCATCACATGATCTTCTTGAGCAATCACTGTCTGAACATTACCTAGAGTGCCTGTCTCATGAGAGAAACCATTCATGATTGCCATGTTTGGGTGTATACGTATGTCATGTCTTGTCTTGTTTTAATAATGATTGGCCAATTTCGTGACTCCTATCCAAAAAAAAAAACGCATCAAAACCGTGAAATGTTTGTGAGGCGAGATAGGTAACTGCATTCTTTGGATGGACGCCTTAGGATTGACATTGCTCTTTTCTACCAAGGTTTTGAATAGATAAGTTCTTGACTTCAGATGATACTCAAGAGAAGGCATCACTTGGAATTCCTAAGCCAAAGCTGTACTCTTGAAATTTCCCCAAAGCAGCTTACCCTAGATCTTCACCCAACGCAAGCTCGGCCAACTCCGATCCAGATGCACAACCAAGACCCTCTTTAGAGTGGACGTTATGGTATCGGATGAGATGAGCCGGTGGGGTGGTTCTCTGGAACCCCACGCATTGCTACCGCTGGAGCACGGTGACGGTTAAGACGGCGCTTCCTCCAACACGAGCTCCGACATCTATCACAACTCTACCCAACGTCTGCGCGTCAGCAATCCTTTTCATTTACTGCTGGACCAACCAACCTATTCTTCAGTCTGTCATTTGTTGCCGTATTCCGATCCCTGACATTGTGTAGCAACTTGGTTGTAGGATAAGCTAGACGCGGCCCAACACTCTGGCCAGCACTTGGGCTTGGCTTCTGCGCTGGCTGACCGACAAATCACCAATGCCATCAGCAAACCGTAGTCGCATTGATAGCAAGTTTAATACAGGAACTTTGCCAAGGCCCTAGGCTGTCAAGTCTGTTAGTCGTGGCACGAATACGAAAGGTGAACTTGAGTGCGACTGAGAAACGTGGTTCTTATTCCGCTGGTACGACTCGGAGTGCCAAGAGTTGACGGTGAATGGGCATTTCTGCGGCAGAATCGAGGAAATCCAATACGTATCTGCACATGTAATTGCAATGTAGGATATATATTGATATCTCATCGGCATGTCTCTCGGGCAACCCGAGCACTCAATACATGCCGACCAAGACCCTTGATCGACACGCGGTGCAATGATCTGGTAGACGCGGAGAGAAGGCAGCTGAAAAGGTCAACCCAATCCACAATAATAGCGCACCGGTAATTCTCGCTTCGGGGATCTTCCTCCAGCCAAGCTTTGAAGGATGAGAGATATTCGTGTTGGACTTAACTTAGATGCACCGACATGGGTCTCCCTTCTCCAGACTGAAGTCGAGGCGCCACCAACGCCACGCCCACTGATGGACAGGGACCAGCTGGCAGTGAGAGGCTGGCGCCACATGATTGGCTCGCCCAGCATATGAAACCCGTTTCAGGCATCTGCCTGTCATTATGCCAGCCCCTGGGGATTTTGCCAGATACCAAAGTCTGGAAGTCGGAGAAAGGGACAGTTGAAACTCTTGCGGAACAAACGCAACAAGAAACGGACAGAAGAGGATGAACAGCCGGGCCCTGAAGATCATGTTCATCACTTTCTCCGAACCTAGGGAGGTTTCATGCTTTCCAGTTGCCACCCGGCATTGGGCTCCCTTGTTCCCATCCCTCCCTTGGACCCTTGAGACTGCTCCAGCCACCCGCAGTCTAACAATAAACCAGAAACAGCCTGACAGCGTCATAGCAGAGATGCTCAGCCCACTCCAGGGCCGGCCCTGCTAGGCTTGATGGAGAAGACAGAAACTGATCTAACCGAGAAGAACATATGGACCGTCTCCTTTGTACTGGCCTGGACCGCCTGGACTGCTGTGCTAGGGGGCTTCACAATTCCCCTTCTGCAAACGGGCCACATGCGCACGTGGTGGAGTCTGCGCGACCACAAGAGACGCGGAGGGAATCCAATCAATATCCAACTGAACATCATCACGTCAGATCCATCTCGCAACAAACTCTGAAGATCCCGCAGATTCCAATCTGGAGAGCCGCGCAACCGCCGTGATTGACAGGAGAACTGATGGAAGCCCAGGCCATTTGGCGCCGTCTGCGAGTAGTCTCGCCCCTGCAATACTACAGAATGTAGCAGCTCAACCTCCGAGATCCCTGCCCCCAGAGTACTAGTCTTGGACTTGGAGATCTCGGCAGGTCGGCTCGCCCATCTCCATTCGCCAGCCCAGAGGTGCCTGGTACCTGCGTCTATCGCGTGCCTCAGCTCCGTGGCACGGGTATTCTCGACTCCTATTGCCCCGAGCCATTGGTCGAGATCGCCAGACTATGCTGGGCTTGGTGCGGTATCACGCTCGTCGACCGACACACGACCACTTTAGCACCCCTGTAGGTTGACCCTTGGAACCAATGCAATCTTGGCTGCGACGACCGGCGAAAGCCCCCAAGAATGGACCTGACTTCATCGCCAAGAGAAGCCACCCCCAGAACCTGGCTGCGACATGGGATGGGATCCATGGTCGTCGGGTTTGTTGTGCCCACCTCCCGTTTCCTTTCCCGTTCTTTCGGTTCGCCCTCATCTTTTTCGTTCTGCCATCCATCCATTCCTTCACTGTTGGCTAGGTTGTCTGTCATCCTACCGTTTTATTTTATTCCTTCCTTTGGAGCCCGAGCTGGACTCATCCATTCATTCACTTTGTCTTCCAAGGCACCTCACCTACTCTCCCTTTTGGTGCCTAGCTACCATCTCCTCAACCACATTCCTTGCAATTCTGCCCGGTTGAGAACATTCGTTTCTTTCGCTCAAAATCCTGGTTTACGTTTCGTACCGTGAGACTGCTAGTCGACAACTACAATATCCGCCGCGCAGAAAACAATCCATTTGCATTACAAACACCGCACGCCGTAACCCGAGGGACTGCTTTCGTATCACGACTCCTTCTCATCTGCGGACTCACCGTTTTTCTCTTGTGCAGATCCGTTGTGCAAAACGTTTAGCATCGCCGTTGCCAAAAGCGGTACGCTTATATTGGCTTTAACGGCTTTCCAAGTTTATCTGGACGCTTCGCAGTGCTCAACGACAGTACACTACGACGTTCGAGACCAAGATTTTACTCTTCAACTTTCCCCAAAAGATCTTCAACTCATCTGACTACTGTCAAAAACTTCCCGAAGCGTCGGACGTTTGATACTGAGACACATCGACCGACTGTACGGATTGACGTTGGAGAGACATTCGGCCTTGACAACCGGAAGCGGCGCCATTGAACAAAGCATTCTTCTAGTTGACACTTATCACGCCGATAAGCTGCCGACCAGCCCACTCTACGCGACCCTGTGACGCGATCCAAAAGCGTGGCAGTGACCTCAACGCCGTGTCTTGACCACGCTCTGGAATCTTGAGTCTCAGATTCTCAGCGGGGCTGGGACTCTCTGCAAGAGCAGTGCCTCCATCGACAGCAATAAAGGCATACCCAGCCATTGCACCCTTTGGTCCAATATTTCCCTTTCTGAACTTTTTTTTCCCTTCTGTTGAATCAATATTTGATCAAAAGAAGGACGTTGAGGATCTAACGGCCAAAGTCAACTTGGCTGAGAATCCCCCACAGAGAAACCCAACGGAGGGCATCATCGGTGAGTCCACTTTCACTTACACCTCGCCTAGACCTCACCTGAAACTCGCAAACTTGAACCTCACCTATCCCATTAAAACAACATGAAAAGCACGATTCCGATCTTATTCTGCGGGACTATGCGCTTGGCACTGGGTTTTCCTGGTCTTATGCGCTGGCAGCCCGGCCATTAATGCGCAAGTGCAGTGGCCAGCCGTTGCCAGCTGGCAGGCACTCCGTCCAAGCCCCTCCCTTCCTTCCGTTTGATGCTTCAAATATCCGCAACGCGCCTGCTGTTTCTATTTTCTGCTGGCCAGTGCCGGGCACCTTCCTTTCAAACTTCACCTCTCCGCCTTTCGTTCATTTCCCCTCCCCACGTTCTTTCGTCTCCGCCTCAGCCCCATCCCTAACATCAACGCTCTTTTAGACTGCTCTGTCGCGTCGTCCACTCCTTCATTCCCTTGCCTCTCAGGGCAAGAACGAACAAACTCTCGAGCTTCAATAGACACTCGTCATAGCCATGCTCAAATCACTCGTCGCCGTTTCTGCGGGCCTCATCGGTGGCGCCCATGCCTTCTGGCGCATGGAGTGTCCCGGTCGTGTGGGACTCGCGCGACTTGACCCCATCGTTGACCCGGGCAAGATCTCGATGCATGCGCATTCTATTCACGGTTCTTCAGGTAAGCGCCTCACTTGCGACAATGAGATTCTGGCATTGCGCGCTCTGCGCAAGCAACTGCAGATAATGCGCTCAGAGAATGGAGCTGACGATGCGCAGGATTCTCCGATACATCCAACACTGATGAACTCCTCAACGGTGACTGCACTTCATGCCGAGTCACACAAGACAAGTCTTCCTACTGGCACCCTGCCATGTACTTTCAAGATGGCGAGACTGGAGAGTTTGAGATTGTCCCACAGGTGGGCGGTATGCTGGCGTTAGTATCCCCTGAGACCCTACACCCGTCTGATTTAGTTGCCGCTATCTTTAGACTTGCTTTGAACTAGGAGCTAATTATTTGTAGCTACTACCTCCTGTATGGAGACAATGTGACCGCCTTCCCCCCCGGCTTCAGAATGTTGTCTGGTACAAACACACGAAGAACCTACACGGCTGGTGACCCGAGCAAGCCTGACCCAGAGAAGTCTACGTGGCAATCTCTTGGTGAGACTGATCAGGACACCCTCGCTCAGCGTGCTCTCGGCTTCAACTGCTTGAACTATGCACGGGACCCAGAAGGAACCCTCTACCGCCACTACATGCCCGACAAGCAGTACCTCGATGCGAACTGCAAGGATGGCCTCCGTCTCGAGATCATGTTTCCGTCCTGCTGGAAGGGAGGCGACGCGCTCGACAGCGCTAACCACAAGGATCACATGGCATTCCCTGACTTGGTCATGACCGGAACCTGCCCCGATGGTTATCCAGTTCGCGTGCCTAGCCTTATGTATGAGGTTATCTGGAACACCAATGCCTTCGCCGACCGACCTGGCCGATTCATGTTGGCCAACGGAGACACCACTGGTGAGTCACGTCTATATCCTTTGACAGACTAGAGAAACTAACTCCTGACTAGGCTATGGCTACCACGCGGATTTCATCACCGGTTGGGATGAGGACTTCCTCCAGCAGGCTATCGAAACCTGCACTTCTGAGACTGGACTGATCGGTGCCTGCCCCATCTTTGACGTTATTAGCGAAAGTGAGGCCACCTCTTGCAAGATGAACCTCCCCGACAGCTTGGCCAAGGAGGACGTTCTTGGTCCTATGAAGCAGCTACCCGGCGGTAACCAAGTCTCTTATGGAGATGGCTCGGACGGCGGTGCTAGCAAGGACCCAGGCCCTACTGGTGATGCTTCTGTGCCCACCTTGACCTACCATCCCGGCGACAGACCAGAGAACTCTGCATCACCTCTCCCAGGTCAGGTGTTCAAGGAGAAGGCGGCGGCCTACGAGGCCTCGGCTCCTGCACCTACACCCACTTTGGAGACAACAACCAATGTACCGATCGTTGCGACATCTATTCTGCCTTCTATTTCATCTCCTTTGTCATCAGAAACAACACTCATTCAAAGCATTCAAAGCATCCCAGGCGCCGATGGAAGTGTCGGAGCCGCATTTGTCGAGTCTTCGATCGCTCAGGCTCCGGAATCTGTTCCTACGTCCGGCCCCCCTCCTGGCCCCACGACCACTCCTGCGCCCGAATTGGAGCAAACGACCGACACCAAGAGCTACTGGAGTACCCAGTACGTTACCAACGGCAACCTCGTGAGCAAGATTCTCTGGGATGAGGAGCTTGTCTATGTGACCGAGTTGGAGGCCGAGACGGTCGTGGTTACAGTGACATCAACAGCTGTTGTGGCCCCCACAGCGCCCGCTGCGAGACGGAGACGTCGGGGTGCCCACCTTCACAGCCATGGACGTCGACATTTCTAACAATTTAAGAAAGAACAGTAAAGGAAAAGGGAAAAGCGCACAAAAAAAAATCGAAAACTTGTCTGGTTTGTAGACCATTTCATTACTCTGGGCTGGTTCCGGGTACACGGATAGCATGCATTGTTGAAAGGGTATTTGGGTGCGAGGACTTCTTGATAGGACAAAATGATTACCCAGGTCTTTGGGAACATGTGGACTTAAGGGAAGCTACCTAGTACAGATACCGGAATGATGAATGATCAAAAAAAGGGCAGCCTGGCGCTGTGAAATAAGTCTCCCTAGTGATGTTGGTGATGGTTGTGATGAGGCAAGATTTCCCAAGCACATGATGAAGTGAGGTCATGTTGAAACCGCCATTTACGACGATGTGATGGATATGGAGATGAACGGCGAGGGGAAAGCGATTTCACCAAGGCCATGTCCCTTATTTCAATACGAGTCCTTGTTGCTAATCTTGTGATGTCTCGTCGCTAGGGTTGTGGTTGGGGGTGGTTGGAATGGGTGACACCTAGCAACGCATTCCTCATGATATTGCAGTGAGACTGTCGAAATAACCTCACCACAGTTTTTGGCCGGGATTCGAGATTAAGATGAATGTGGATGAGCCCAGTTCCCACAGAGGTTTCTCCTCCTGTCTGATATTTGCCCTTTCTAACGCTGTCCTCTTCATCATCCGGTCTTTACTCCTAAAGTGTTGAACTCGTCGACTCAAAAGCACCATCGACAGTAGGACACTCTTTTTACGATCGTTGCTGCGGTGGATGCGATAAACATGAACTATTCTTTACTCTACCGCAGAGAAGCGGGCGGTCTTGGGCTTGGTTGGATCCTCGCCTTTTCCGTCGGCGGCGCCATCCTCCTCTTTGCAGCTATCGGCTTCCTCCTCACCTGGCGCATCAGGTCTCGAACCGATCCGGAATCGACGACGGTATACCAGGTCTCGGACAACAGCGATGACCATCGACGATCCATCTTTACGAAAAGGCTCGTCAAGAAGAACCCCTCCTTGGCAAAGTCTTGCAGCCGGCTCTCCCTGTCGCTCCCTCCTGTACTGCCCCCTCTTCCGTCACACAATAGCTTCACCTTCTTTGGTGGTAATGGAAAGAGGGGACGGTCGAATAGCTGGGTTGAAGAGGACAAGTTCCATGGACCCAAGGTCAGCAGGAGTCGTCGTGATAGTCTGTTCAGCAGGGATAGCTGGCTGGGGAGAGCCCCCACGCTGCCGAGTCTGATGATGGAGGATGACTTGGAAAAGGGACAACCTAGCGAGCTACAGGGAGACCAACCGACCGCTCACTTGATGGAACAACAGAGCTTCGAGACCCTCAAGCCGAGCAAGACGGCTCCCGAGTTACCAACCCCAGCACAGGAGCTTCAGACCAGCCCTGTGAGGCCCCCTCTGGCTAATGTCAGGGCTTCGGTGACGGACTTGGACCTTCGGGATATTCTTCGATTAACAGAACAGCGACTTCGAGATGGGAGCAGTGTGTCACCAACTAAGACTCCCCACCCCTCGCCTTCAAAACACTCTCAGAAGATCTCGTCGCTGAGGGGCACGCCTCAGAAGAATTCTCCCCTTAAGACGCCTCATAGCCACAGGACAACATCTTCGCTGGACTCGACCAATACAACCGGAACTGTACGCATCAATCGTGTGGCACAGAGTCCAAGCAAGAGATCTACCATCCACGGAGTACCACCGCCAAGACCTGGGCATAGCCGTACTGTCTCCATTAGCTCTATTGGCAGTGCTGCTAACAGCTTGATCGCTGAAGCCACCCAAGAGCTTGGACTTCCCGGAGGATTGTCAAGCCCGAGCCGTATGAGGGGCCGTCAGTGGCAACCCCTCGACGACAACAGTCCGGAGAAAGACCCCACCCCCAAGAAGAAGCCCGTCGAGAAGGATAGCCCCAATAGGAGGGAGTCGCAGGACAGCGAGGCTTCCAGCTCACTCTCGACACTGTACAGCGCAAACGAGCCAGAGGACAGAGATCAACCTGACCCGTTTGTGGAGAAGAAGAGACAGGCAGGCTTGACCTCGGAGAGTCGATCCTCGCTGTTTGGGCCACGGTCTTTGAGGAGCCGGACGAGGACGCTGAGCATTTCCATCCCAGCTGGGCAGTCGATCTTTAACACACCAGGTCAGCTGAACAGGAATTCAGTTAGCACTCAGGCCGTTGGAGGACCACCCCTATCTATTGTTCTACAGCCGCCTCAGGAGCATATGCACCGCGACATCAGCTTTGGAAACCGAGATCGAAACGGCTTTGCTCTGGCGTATCCTGTCACTGGCTCAATGACGAGCATGCTTACTCCATCTGTGACGACTGCCACTGATGAGGATAGCTCTCTGTGCCTCGACGACCGGAGAAGCGAGAGTCCTAGATTTGATGCTCCTGGGCGACCAACATGGCCACAGCAACAGGACAGAAACACCCTTATGGCTGGGGCCCCCACGAGCCCGTTGACCACGGCTTCTTCTCCTTTTGATGAGCAAGATATGATGGCTCTCTTGATGGGGACGGCAGCACCGAGAAGAGCTCTGCCTGACCCGCCGAGGCACGTCGCCCAAGTTGAGCAGATCGTCATGCCGACACCACTGTGCCCACGACCTAGACGAGACTTTTCACAGCACCTGCATAAAATGTCCATGACTCCTCCTGAGGCCTCCGTTCACGAGGGCGAGTCAATGGTTGACGATCCTGGTGCTGTTTCCACAGGATCGCCTCTTCGTCGCTCTTTGTCCCGATCTCTGAGAGATCCTCCAAGTGGACCACCACCAGCGATGATGAGCATGAGCTCACTCGGAAACTCGATTGTCGAGTTGAGACGGATGAATAGTATGGTCAGCTCTTATAGTGCTACCTCCATGACGTCGTCACACAATGAGCCTGACTCGCCGACACTGCCCAACCCCTTGAACAGCACCTTTTCACGCGGTCGACTCACCTCCAACCCCCGGACGAACACCTCTGGTCGCCAAAACTATCTGAACCTCGGAAGCCCTAGGAAGAGCTTGTCTGGAGCAGTTTCAGCAGCGACACCTACGCGGCCAATCCCTCCAAGCAAGAGCAGCCGCATCAACTTAGGAGTTGAGATCCGCGAGGATGAAGATGATGAGGGTAAAGAGAATCAGGGATCAGAACTTAAGGTGCCTAAGCTGGATATGGCCACCGGCCTGCGTGAGACGCGCCGTAGTGGAAACCTAGGCCGTGACACGCGAGACTCGATCCTCACGACGAGGTCAACAGGCAAGACCAAGGTTGGGGCCCTGAGCAAGAAGGAGGCTCAGCGACAGAGCGTCGAGAGTTTGGGATTATACGATAAGGATGGATTCCTCAAGGCTTCGCCCGAAAACAAGGGACGATGTCTAAGGATGTAAGAGGTCAAGATGTGTCCCCCCTTTTTCTTTTGTCAACGATTTTCCTTTGTTGAGAGAAATGACAACGACCTGTCATGTACTACCACTTCATGTATATATATAGATTGAGGTTTCTGGCCTGTTTTTCTTATGTTGTGCCAAACCCAACGTCGGAAGGATTCTTTGTATCGGATTTGGATAGGGCAACCGGTTTATGTTGTTGATCTGTAGGTAGTGTTGGTTTTCGATGGATATATACCTTTCGGACGTAATCTTAATAGAAAATACAGTAGTTACAATAATTACATGCCCCTCGGATCATGTGAATATCCTTTTGATGGGTTTACTGAACTGTGACTGGTAATAGCTTTTTTGCCCCTAAACGCCCAAGCTCCCTTTCTCGACTTGCCAAGTAATTATTCCACCCGTGGTCGCTTGTTCTCGGAATCATCAGCTTGACGGCTCTCGGCTGTGGCATCTCCCTCGACCTCGTCTCTAACTCGGACTCTGCCTGCTCCTTCACCAAGCTCCTCCTCAGCATCTTCCCCGAGCCAGTTTCCGTCCTTGTCAAAGTACTCGTGGACATTGTCCGCTGTAATCCAACCACCACTGCCAGGCATGGGAGGAGGGAGACCGCCATCCGCAGCTCCTCGCAGAACGCCTGTGAAGCCCTCAACAGCCTCGTGCTCGACCGCACTCTCAAAGACAATGCGATCGTCATCCTCCTCAGAATCCTCTCCATCGTTAGGGTCGGGGTGCAGGTCGGAGCAGTTGGACATGGCTGAGTACATCTGCTGGGTAGAGCTGGGACCGGATTCCGCCTTGGGAGGGATGACTGTCAGGGAAACAGTGTCGAACTCGTCGTCGTCGGCGCCGCCATCGGAGAGCTCGATCTGCATCCATACAGCTTCCTGACGCTCACCACTTGCAGTATCGATAACCATTTGAGTGCCGTGGATGCCTATCGAGGGGTAAGGGATCGTGATGCCGACTTCTGCCTTGAGGCTGAAGAGGATGACGTTCCTAGACAAAGTTAGATGGGAGTTGAGATGAAAGTTCGAAATGCTTACTCGGAGTTAACAAAGACATCAACCGTCTGCTCAACAAACTTCTCGGCATCGCCATTAACACTGTCGTTCTCGGGCTTCTGGTTCGAGTCGGCAGGGAATAGAGCGAGACTGCCGCTATCCGCCTTAGGGATCTGGGCCTTTGCGCCCTCGACATGGTAGTGAAGGATTGGCTTTCCGCTCACAAAGCTCTGTGGAGTTTGCGACTGGTACTCCTCCAGGGGCGTGTAGTCACCCAGAGACGGCTTTGCGCGGATTGTTGTGATTGTCATCTTGAATGTCCTTGTGTAGATGGAGCTTGAGTTGACTTGGAGGGGTTCTAGGCAAAAATGTCCATGGCGACGAGGGGCTGGAGCTTTATCAGCTTATCAGACACTATCGATAAGGGATTAGCTTATCGCGTTGCGTCAGTCGGTGACGAGCCTCGGCGCGCGCCGATCACTCTTACTTAAACCTCAACTCAACATTCAACGCGATTATCGTCCTCGATTTAAATGGTGTACGACTGAACTTTGTGGAACCATCAAATGATTCTCATTTCCGATCAGGATTTACAAGGAATTTCTGAAGGACGCTCGAGGACAGGCCCTCGGATACGCAAGATCATGCATAACAATGACCGTAAGTCGAGTTGCTGCCTCGACGTAGTGCAGAATGGACTGGCTAACGCGGCATCAGGCTCTCATCCCCTGCTGGAGCAGGTTCCTCTAACAGTTTCTCCCTTTGTATCACTCCCGACTGCGACGACACTATCATACAATTACAAGACCATGCCCTCGAACATTCCTCCCTCATCATTGGGTATCGAGGCTGCATCCGACAACCCCTCAGACCAACCGAGGCCCAAGTACGTTGTATCAGGGTCTGGCCATGCCGCGCATCCCGAAGACATTATCGCATCCTGTCGCGCACTTCAAGCGCACGTGTCCAAGATGCAAGAGGAAGCTGAGAGGGAGTTGAGGGAGTTCAATGAGAGGATCCAAGCGCGCGAGCTCGCTGAGAAGCGGAGAGTTGCGCCTGGCTGGTTGGACAGCGAGACGCATATTCTCCAGCCGGAGAGGAGTACACCGGTTCAACAGCAGCAGAGTTTGCCTGAGCCTCAGCAACCTCAAGGGCCAATTGGACAGCCTCCTGCTGATGATCAAGGTGCTGAGTTGGACAGGGCGTTTGGGGGTATGGCTTTGAGGTAGACGATGCATGCTTACGGGCATTGACGAAGATTTATGAATGGGCGTATCTTGGGTGTTTTCTTTGCTTACAAGAGCTTTATACAGCGTACTAGAAGCGTCGTGTTCTACCAATAACTATTTTGTCACATGTTCAATGATGGCAAACATTTTGGTCTGAGTGTATTATCTCATTGTGTGTAAGATGATCTTCTTCCATCGCATCTTGGTCTTGGATAGTCTGGCAAGTCGTTAGACGCAGCGATATCATTCGAAGATTTGGTTACGGTGTTACACTGCATCGAGTTTTAATACCATTATGTCTTAATGACTGTGTTTTTTTGCTATTGTGGCCAATGGCTTCTTGCCATCAATGCGGACAATAACAATCGTTCACAGAGGTCACAGCAACTCGCAATGGGATGAGCCTCTGAATCTGGCGGAACCGATTCGTTTCAATGCAGTTCTGGGCATCGAACTTGACATATTATTACTATATTCATCTCATCTTGGCTTGTCTGGTTCGTAATAGGGTCGTTATTATGTTTCTGTTCGTTTACAGAAGGCCGGCTGCGGCAACAAGAGCTGCGCCGATAGCCAGAACACCGGAGAGCGCAAAGTTGGAAGCAGAGTTGTCGTTTTCGGTAGTCGTGGGAGCAGCAGCGGGAGTCTAATACAGTCAGCTTCTGTCAATGTCTTGTAAAGGGACAGACTCTTACCGTGTTGGCATCAGCAGAGCTCTCGGCAGTTGTGGCAGCAGTCTCAGCAGCTGTTGATGAAGCGGCGGCAGCAGAAGTGGTCTCAGCAGCAGCCGTAGTCTCCTCCGCGGAGGTCACTTCAGCAGAAGTCGCTGCTGCGCTGGTCACGGATGTGACAACGGTCGTAGCGGCGACAGCAGAGCTACCTGTGGCAGAGCCACTGGCAGCACCCTCAGGCACAGCATCAATACCACAGGCCTTGGCAGCACCAGTGACGCCGTTGCCATAGTCCCCCCACATGTCATACTGGTTGGCGCACTTGAGGCAGTCGGCGAGGAGCTTCTTCCACTCGTCGCTGTCGCAATAGCCCTCCTCGTCGGCGTTCAAAATGGTGTAGCCTGGTATAGAATGTCAGATGGTTTCAACTAGTACCAACGCGACATGAACATACCGCAGTCTGCGTGACATTGGTACTCGGCGCCAGAGGGCTGGC
The DNA here is from genome assembly GCA_023509735.1 of Fusarium liriodendri. Taxonomy (NCBI): domain Eukaryota; kingdom Fungi; phylum Ascomycota; class Sordariomycetes; order Hypocreales; family Nectriaceae; genus Fusarium; species Fusarium liriodendri. The sequence goes on along the minus strand of JALLKD010000453.1, from coordinate 4,248 downwards.
GCTTGTGGAGAGGAACAGAGTCTGGGAATGGGAGCTCGCGCTTGACAGTAGCCGAGGCCAGAGAGGCCAGGGAGCCAATAATGACGGCCGTGTAAGTCAATTGCATCTTGAGTATGGTGCGAGAGTGTTGAGAGCGTCAAACGGGGTCAATTGAGGAAGATGCTTCACACGAAGATATGGGCGCCTGGCGAGAGCAGCTTACTTATAGCCTCCACCTTGTCATGCGAGAAAGCTCAAGACGGTTAAAAGGCCTCGCCAAACAAACATGAGCCTATCGGAATACAGAAACTTTGTTCGAACCGAGCTATACGAACCAGGGACTGGATCCTCCATCTCCCCATGATTACAGCACACTGCATATCATGGCAAGTCCCAGCCCCGCCTGCTCTGCCTGTCCCGACGAGCTTGACTCATATTATCAAAAACAGCAGCTCGAGAAGTCCTCGTATCCAAGCTATCATGGCTCTGAACTTACGCACGCCCACAGCCCTTGGATCCTTGGCTGGTGGATTAAAGTGTAGTGATGGAGGAGGGGATTGGCCAATGGAGGGGTGGTGGCTGATCTGATTAGATACTGGTGGGAATCTTATCTGATCATCTGATAATACGTCAATCCACACAAGGCCCATGTCTTCTGCGTAGAGGCTGCAACAATAGTTCCTTTAGAGTGCAGCCGATGCGCTAAAAGATTTGCACCAGCAGACAATTCCGTTGGGCTCTTCAGAAGTCTACCCCCACCTCCCTTCTTCGAGCCCTTGACCAAGCACCAGCAGACAAATCCAGCCATTCTAATTGCCCAACGCTCTTGATGGCGGGCTCGGCGGGAGGGGTAATCTGCGGGATGGCCGGTTCGAGAGTCGGGTCGGTGACTCTGCATGAGTGGGATATGCGAGTGTCGAATTGTGACAGTGCTGAAGGTAATAGAGTGCCACATGGGACTTGGCAGATAGCGATGGGGTTGGTATATTAAGGCCGGACTGCTCGGGTGCCACCATCGCGAGTGTTGGACTGTACCCTCCCCATCCTCGATCTGCTCGCACTCAACATGCCGCCTTTCAAGACAGTGTTTAGCGGCCTGGCCTTTATGGCCGCTTCGGCCTTTGCTGCTATCGACATGGGTGATACTGATGAGATGGGCCCTGCTGCTTTTATGTGGCCGGCTGATAGAGTGTGGTCTTCCGCCATGGACAACACGGCGCCATGTGGCTCGGTGGCCAACCCGGGAAACAGGAGCGAGTTTCCTATGCGTATGTTTCTCTTGAAGACTTTGTGGTTATATTATTGACATGACACAGAGAAGGGAAAGGTTGCCCTCGTGGGACAGAACGAGTCGTTCAGCATGGAGTTGAGCATCTCGTTCGAACAAAGTACGCACCTTCGCCACCAACACACGATCATTCATCTAACAGCTTATAGATCCCGAGTCCAACGCAGACTTTACCACACTCATAGACCCCGAAGAGTTCAAGTCGATCGACCCGGGCCACACCTGCATGTCGGTGCCGGATCCTCCCAGCTCCGTCAGCGCCGGCGACAACGCGACCCTACAGATCAAGTACACTGCCGCCTTCGACACGCCCCACAACCAGACCTTTTACGCTTGCGCAGATATCACCTTTGTTGAGCTGTTGGACTTTGATGAGTATATTCCGTGCTTTAATGCTACCAAGCCTGAGGAGGATTACGATACGGATAAGGATGGTGATCCTCACCATGACGATGACGATGATGAAGACGACGACAACGACGATAACGATGATGATAATGATAACAATGAGTCCTCGGGATCTGAAAGTGGCTCTTCCGATAAGAAGAGCAGTAGCTCTGATCTGTCGGGTGGTGCTATCGCCGGTATCGTCATTGGCGCTGTCGCTGGTGTTGCCCTCATCGCTGCCGCCGCCTTCTTCCTCTACAGGCGCAAGTCCAGACAACAGGCTGCCTTGAGACAGCATCAGTCTGCCAGAGGTGTCAGCTGGGAAAATCAGCCTCCAAAGACCTCGCAGTCGACTGGGGATGTGAGAATGGATGACTTGTCCTAGGTGGACGGAAGTTGGGAAGTTGAGAGCAGGTGGAGGTTGAGGCTATAGGTATGTCTGTAATGAGTTATGCGGATACGAATTGATGGACATTATATTAGGATAATACGTAGTTCTCGTCTATTCATTGCCGCCCATTTGAGCACAAGATTGTAATCGGAGTGTGTTGCTTCTACTCATTGAGGGCCCAAAGACTTATATCGAGCTGGTTGGCCACGGAAAACATTCTTCTAGTTATAAATTGAGCACCTAAGTAGTGACCAACCCGTGAAACGCTCTTTGCATTATCATATCCTTCAGTACTCGATCTGCCTTTAACCAACATACAACGATAACATCAACGTCGGGTTTTCGTCTGTCCTTGTTAGGCGTTGCGAGTTCCTGTCCAGTAGATTGCCCCTCGAAAGAGAGATCTAAAGCGCCAGCTCGCTCGGTGCATATTCAAAACGCGCTCCATACTAGATACATCCAGAAAAATTGCTCGTTAAGAAAACCTCCTTCAAACAGGGGGCGCAAGTTCGGAGATACTCGCAAGTACTCCCTCCCTTGCCTCATCAAGTCGTACAAACGTCTTTGCTCCGAAAGAGCACCTAGTGCCGGAACATTAGGCCCAAAGGAAGGGAGGACTGCCTGCGCTCTCTTTAGGTGTTCGCTGTGGGTGGCAGCTGTTAGTATTGTCACGGTCTTGGCTCTGCCCTGAGGGTACTTACAGAGCAAGGCCGAAATCAGAAAGGCGCCCATAGCAACAGGAAATGATGAGATGAGAGCCACCAACCACAAAACCACTAATCAGGTCATTCACCAGAAATACAGATGAAGCCATGTTCAGGGCTTCCCGAGCGAATCGGAGACTATCCTCAACTTTGGTTTGGCTCAATCTGACAATGGCAAGCCCAAAGAAGACCAAAGCGTTTCTAAATTCATCAGATAAGAATTATCTATGGCAGTAATTTCTACATACCTAGGAGAACTTAAGATCTCAGCTGATAGAGTTGTCGCTGAGTTTGACAGAAGTGCCTGCTGGAGCACGGTTTCTGCGGCTCGAAGTTGCCTCCTTGAGACCAAGGATAGACTCAAACTTGACCTCGCATCTTCAAGAGGCTTTGCAGAAATTTCTTCCATGCCCACGAGAGCTTTGACGCCTTTCTTGTAGAGATTTACTGCACCTGTCATATTACCTTGTTCTTGCTGGACATCCCCAATTCCGAGATATGCGGCTGCTTCAATGAATGGATACTGTCGTAAGTGGATACCAATGAGAGAGTTGTGAAAATATGCAATGGCATCTTCATAACTTCTCTTGCCGTAAGCAAGTGACCCTTTGTGATGATTGAGTAGGGACTTCTGCAGGGCCATGTCCGCGTATGGCCTTGAGCTTTGAACCCCGAGAATGCGGCCGGCCAGATCTAGAAAAGAATGGGCATCATCACGGCGAAAGCGGAGGATGGCACACCTTGAGTCAGCCAAGCTTAGAAATTCTGATACAGGGAGTATTTAGGGCTTGAATACGAACCATGCTATGTCCAAAAGAGCCGGGACAATTGCGTGAGCTTCTTCTGGCGCCAGGCGATTTAGAGCAAGCCGACAGGGCTGGTCCTTCAGACTAAGAGCGTGCGGCCATAGCTCGGAGCACCTTGTGTGGCGTGAGGGGACATAGCTGACCAAGAGAGGGTCTTCAAACTTGCAAGGCCATGCTTGAGAGAGTAGGTCAAGTGCTCTGCAGTAAGCGTCATTAAAGGCTGAAGGTTCCATTTGCTCCCTGAACATATTGTGCAGGACAGTAGAAGTGTTCAATCTCCGGCTTCTGCTATCCTTCCAAATCATGGACGATTCGAGCAGGTCATCTCTTTGTATTTGAAAATCTGAGGCAATTTGGGGATATTTATCTGTTCTGGTGAAGAGCTGGTCCGGAAATAGAAACGTTTCGTCAATATCGGTGGGCGAGAGAAGAGAGATGACGTTCATGAGAGACTCGCCATCGCGGGAATCCAGGAACCACATTGTGATGAGTGGGAGGCTATGGTTTGGATGCTGAAGAATCTTGTCCACTGCTTGTGGGCCGAGGATAGAAGTTTGAACCCTTTGATACGCAGCAATGAAATATTGGATGTGCATATTATGTTTTGACATAAGCGATCTCGCTTTTTCCATAGCGTCTGAATGATGTTGACAGATGAGCAAGGCCCACAACTTATTGGTATCACTTCTCCCG
>JALLKD010000452.1:0-46930 GCA_023509735.1 Fusarium liriodendri | reverse complement strand
CCCCTGTACAGGGTGATGACTCTGAGCTGCCAACTCCTACACCCGCCGACTTTGTCACGCCCATGGAAGAGCCTGTGAAGCGTGTTGATACCCCCCAGAAGAACCACGAAGTCGTTGAGCCCACAATGGAGGAGGCTCAGCTCCCTGCCAGCACCAACAACTCGACCCCTGTGGAGGTGCAGAATGCTCGGTTCAACCAGGGCCCCCTCGCAGACCAGCCCGCCTTTGCCCCTGACAGTGACGACGAGGACGACGCTACGCCTCCACCTATCGCTCGGGAGTCCCGTCACTCTCCCCAGCTCGGTTCAGCGGCACAGCCTGAGGAGAAGCTGAGCAACACCGCTGGCCCTGGAGTCCAAGATCGATGGGCTCAGATCCGCAAGAACGCTGCTGATAGAGCCGCTCGTCAACCCGATGAGGCACCCCGTCCTGCCAGGACAACTGATGGCGACGATGATACAAGTGGAGAAGAGAGTAAGTTGAGACAAGTTGGTGTGCCTGAAGTTGACAAAGCTAACGAGACCTTAGCTATTGAATCCCGCGTCGCCCGAATCAAGGCTCGCGTCGCCGAACTGACCGGCAACATGGAGGGCACCGCCGGCCCTCAGGCGACTCCCGTTCGCCGCTGAACAACACCATGTCGCAACGATACACCAACTGATTGACCCTTTGTGCTAGGACTTGGTAAAGCACACTTTCCTATCATGGATATTCTGAGACCGTCCGCCACCATCTGAACTGAGCTTTTATTGCTACGTGGCACATCTACGAGACACATTTCGCACGCCCTGCACACGCCTAATACCAGCCGTCGCTAATTTGTTTTTATGTTTCTTGGGTCTCCCTTGTTTCCTTGTTCTCCTTTGACACATGATACCACTAGAAGATGGAAGAAGAAAAAAAGCCATGCGAATCTTGACAGCTACAGGAGAGGGGAGAGGAAGAAGACTAGGAAACGGACCAGGCTCTGTTAAGTTGCCTGGGGTCCTGTATTTATTCATATATCTATTCATCCTGAGCAATCTCTAAGAAACTCTACTTCTTTGTGTTCACTTTGTCTATTCCTTGAGCGTTGTAATTTGTCGTGAACAGACCAGTTGAAAGGTTGTCGTTGTGTTGCGTCTTTTCAAGATCTCGGCTAATCTTCCCCTGATATTGGTTCATAAATTGTAATAAGAATAAATAGTAAGGATCTCAGTTATTCTTTATCAAGTTACTATTTTAAAGATTTTACTATCTCTCGTTTATCGTTCTTGAGAATAGTTGGGCTGTCTTTATCGTTCAACTCGCAACACAAGTTGTCAAGTCGATTTAGCCAAAAACATCACTAGAAGTCTTGCGACCGCAGGCAAGGCACCACGATGTGAAAGATAGGGATCATAAATTTAAACGATCCTCATTCCAGAATATGGCAAGTATTTTTCTCCATGACCCTTGACCCTCAACTCATGGTCCTCAGTAACCATAACGCCTGGTTCCGTCAACCCTTTACCATTCCCCCAAAGTACCACGTCGCAGTGTCCACCGTTCGTTTTCACCATGGTAGCTCGCTTGGGTCTCACCCCTCCTTGCTGGAAGCTCCCTTGGTCGTCTTGGCCTCACTCTTGGTCGCTTGGTCGCCCAAGACCTTGGGCAGGACGTCGGACAGGTTATCGGACGAGACGTCGGGCAGGTCGGACAGGTCACTAGCCAGGAGGTCGGGCAACTGCTTGCGGAGTTCCTCACGCACCAGGTCGCGAACGACATTGCGCAGCCCTGGAACATGGAGCTCAAACGTGTCGCGCGTGTTGGCACGCTTTGCTGGAGGAGGAGTCGTGGCTGGGGTTGGGTCAGCAGCCCGTTTCGCTCTTTGACTTGTGTACTCTCTCAGTAGATCCAGGAGCGCCAGAGAAGGGTCGGCCTTGTCGAGGTTCATCGACCCCTCTTCCTCTGATTTGGCCATGGTGATAGCCTCAGATCAAAAGACTGCAAGAAGAGATGATGGGTGCTGCTCGGAATTAGCCATGATGCGAAAATGTGTGGGATGGGATGATTGAAATGTAATACCTGGCGGAGCTCTTCAAGAGGAAGAGGATGTGAAGGAGGAGAAGTTGTTGAGATGAAGGAAGAGATTGAGGAACGGGTTTATATATTGGTGGTTCGTTTGAAAGTGTGATTCACTGCCTCCCGTTTGGGTGTCTGATTCACGGCCTCCGCCGACCGTTTGTTCTTCCTGATCTTCCCCTCTTCCTTCAAGGTGGAGATGGATGTTGAGGAAGACATTGCGGGATGGGCTTTTGTAATGCTACAGTGTGTGAGTAACTAATTCACAGACTCACGGTTCAGTAGAATGGGGAAGATATGGAAGACGTTAAAAGGGTGTGAGTTTATGCTTCCTACACTGAAACTAAAAGATTCCTCGATGCCCTACCCCTATTCGTATTTGTCCATCCGGTTGGTCCAACTCCCTCAGTTTATCATCATCTGACTGCTTATTTCGAACTCCCATCGGTATCGTAGTTAACCATGACGATGCCCCCGAACTCTTCGTCATCGGTCTTATTCGACTCTGGTGTCCAGGGCCGTTCTTGCTTCCATGCCCACGATGATAGATCTTCGTCTGTAGGCTCTGTTGGGCGTTTTGGCAGGGGAGGGTTAGCTTCCCTTGCAGTCTCGGTTGGGCGACGAGGCAGGCTGGGTGCTGTCTCTTGCTTTGGCTCCTCTTCCTTGGCTGTAGGACGTCGAGGGAGCTTCGGTGCAGGCTCCTCGTCGTCATGGTTGGTAGGACGCCGAGGAAGAGGAGGGTTCTCAGCCTGCTTGTCCTGGACTGGAGGCTGCGAGGGAGACACAAGGCCGGGTGGTGAGATGTTGAGCCCGCGGAGGTCACTTGCGATCTCCTCTTGGCGAGGTGACTGAGAATTCTTCCGTTCGTCATATTCCGGCGCTCCATCAAAGTTGAGTAAGTCACCCTCGGTCTGGTGTTCCTTCATCTTGATAAGATCATCCTTCTCAATCTCCGCTGCCGCCTTGACGCCCACAAATCCACACTTGCGAAGAATCTCACCAGTGAGGTCCGGATAGCGAAGATGACCGCTGACAGACTCGCTCAAGTCAAGATTCTCGATTCCTTCGACGTCTGGGATCGCTTGCAGACCGGCAACTCCCATAGAGAGACTATGCGCGCGGTAGACGAAACCGAGAATAAGATCGTTCTCGGAGAACACGTTGAAGATCTTTCCAGAGACGACGGTGCGAAGTGTACGCCAGTGACCGGGTGCCGAAGGTGCAGGTGCTCCGATTAGTACAACAGTGTCGACAAGTCCAAAGGCGTGGCGCTCGGCAAGGGACTGCAAGCAAGCATGGATAGCCGTGGCACCAAGGGAGTATCCAACCAGTGTTACAGGCCGCTCGCCTTGCACCTTGTTGATGAGGGCATCTGCTAGAAGCTGACCAGCCTTGCGAGAACGGTTGTAGGCGTGGTTAAAGGGGTTGTCAACGTTAGAAGCGGCAGCGAGCAACTGAATAGGCCACAGGGCGGCAAGAAGAGTTGCTAGGACGGTTCGCTTCAGAATCTCAAGCTTGAGCTTCTTCCATGCAAACGATTCGACCAAGGTACGCAGGGCATGTCCGAGGGCAATAAGAGTCTTCATCTCATAGCGGAGAGCAAACACCTCGCTATCGTCACTCATGACGCGCCATGGCTTGGTGACATCTTGCTCGGAGTGAAGCCAACCGTTGATTCCAATAGTGACACGGAGACGGCGGTCTTGCTCGCCTTGTGGGTCTTCAGCGTTGAAGACTTCACCCCATTCTTCCTTAAGAGGGATGAATTTGAAATCTTCGACTTCTTTGGCGTACTTGTCCATCATCTCGCCCTAGTTCATGGTATTAGTAGTTATCAAGAGGAAATTCCTGGGGACATACCGTCATCTTGGCTCCGTATGCGCCAAATAGAGCGCCAACAAGAGCACCGTTCATCCAAAAGATACCGAGGAAGCTGGCAACACCTCCTAAGCCTACGCCACCCATGATACTACCGACAGCGCCGGCGACCAAGGGGGCAGCCAGGCCTCCAGTTACACCAATAACTGCCGCACCAGCCACGGAAGCGAGACCAACTTTCCAGAATCTGTTAAACTTGTTGTCCTGTCTGCGCTTGGCTGCTTCAGCCTCAGCAGACATGACCTCTTTCTGCTTATCTCCATTCTTAGAGGACTCCAGAAGGGCCTTGGCGATTTCAATCTCTTCATTGATGATGAAGGACTGTGAGAGCTCCAGTGAGGAGGCAAGATAAAGTGCCAAAGCTCGTGTGTGAGCTGAGTACTTGCCCGTGGACAGGATGAGAAGCAAGATGCATGAAAGAGCTTGCTTCCTGTCCTCCGATGGGATGGTTGTCAGTCTCGTTGGGATAGGGTGGTACAAAGCCTGGAGTGAGGTGACATCCTCCAACTTGTCGATCTTGGTCTCTCCAAAACTGATGAGATTCTCGCCTTCTTCAGGTGTGTCGAGCTTCTTTTGCTCCAGTGCCTGCTGGTGCTTGCGTCTCTCTTCCTGGATCTTCTGATCATCCTTAACACGAATAATCTCTTCGAGCTTGGGCATAAACTCCCGTTTCCATTCTGCCAGGTGCTTCAGCGCGGCCCTCTGGATGCGTAGAGATTGGGCTGATCTGTTTGGCTGCTGCACGCGCGTCTCGGGATCTTCGTCCCTGGGTGTTGAAGGTCCACTCTCATCACGAGGGGTGGACAGAACAGGGCCCAGCTCATCATCAGCAACGTCGAGCTGAGAGCTCATGAAATTGGTGATTTCATTGACGAGCTTCCAGAGAGCTTGGCGTCGTGCGGGGTTGAGGCTGATGACGATCTGTCGTGGGTCCGAACATGTTGGGGCCATCGTGATATCGGCTGGTTCCCCGGGAACGGTGGAGATGGTGTTGAAGTAAAGTCACGATATCAGTGGAAGGGTCCAGGAGATTGAGAACGAAGAAAGCTGACTTCGCAATAAACAAGAGTTACGTCGCGAGATCGAGTGGTGACATTCCCTCCAAGCTTTCGCTATTGGTCCGTGGGCGTGCAGGGTGTATGATCCCTCACTCTCTGCCTAGCGGCGTCGACAGTCCCCTGAAACGCAGGGGCCTCGAGCTGAATTGTCGGGCGATGGGAGATATGGAAGATGATACTGTGATATTCTTGGCCTTCTTCTTCGTTGGTTGGACAGTGTTGGGGGGTTTGGAGGGAGATGCCTGCCCCTCGTCACGTGCGGTGTATCAATATACGTCAGCGGTGGACGAGACAGAGGAACAAGAACAGCGTCTTCAGTTCTAGAGACTTGCCCAGGATATCCCGATGAGGTCGAGGTTTGTGGTTTGGAATAAGTTCCGACCGAGTTCTCTTTACGTGTCTTATACGAGCTGTTGGTCCTCGATCGAGTCCTACTGGGGCTCTGTCGATCCAACGTCATCGTGCGCAAGCTGCCGTGCCTGGCTGAGATGAGATCAGAAGCATTTCTCAGGGGTTTGGCTGGAGTTTAATCTTGTAGAGATAGCATATAGTTGGACGCCTCAAGGCTCGAAGCGGAAAGCTACACATTCCAGGTGAAGCCACAATAAGTGAAGCCAGGCACGTTGACGAGTTTCGCTGGTGTCATTGATACCCACAACGAACGGCATGCGGGCTATCTAACTCTACCTAAAATACAAAAGTAGAACTCTTTAAAGTCTAGAGAACAATAGTCTAATAGGCTTGGACTCTGGATTCCTTCTATTTAGTCTTGTCCAATTCTTACTATGTTTTTTACTTGCTCTTAGGGGAGGATAAACTCATGCTTGATTCTCGCTGTCTCTTGATCCACGAAAGCTCCAGGGTAGTTCATAGTTAGAAGAGCCGATAAGCCAACATGCGCGATAAGATCCCAGCCCCGCTAAAAAAAATCCTAGCCTGAACCCTCGAAAGTCGAGTTTCTTCAACCATCCAGCTTCTGTTCAGTCCATTCTCTACGAAATCCGAGGCCGACACTACCTCAAAACTCGTCGCAAAGCCTCAGCCACATCGATTTTCTCACGATGAACGCTCACGCGCTCCTCTCCTCCCAGGGGTGGCGAGGAACTGGCCACTCTCTCCATAAAACCGACGACTCGATCGGACTTGCGAAACCCCTACTGCTCAATCGCAAAGACAACACACAAGGATTGGGTCAAAAGCAACACTTTACAAGCGATCAATGGTGGATGAACGCATTTGACGAACAGCTCAAAGGCCTCGACACCTCGAAGAAGGGAAAGGTTGTTCAGACAATTACAACGGGCAAGCTCAACGTTATCGACAAGAACCTTGGCAAATACTCGGTCTACTCGTCCTTTGTACGAGGAGGATTTCTCGAGGGCACCCTGGACAAGCTCGAGATCAAGGACTCGAGTACAGATTCCTCCTCGGACGATACTAGCGACCAACAAGACACCAAGAAGGCCAATGGCGACAAACCTCGAAAAGAAACCAAGGAAGAGAGAAGGGCGCGAAAGGAAGCCAAGAGAAAGCGCAAGGAGGAGCGCGCCCTGAAGAGGGCCGCGCGTCGAGAGCGCAAATCCAAGTCGAAAAAGTCATCACGGTCATCCAAGTCATCGGCAGACTCGAGCGACGCAGACGAAGAGAAGCGGCAACGAAGAGCCAGGAAGGAGGAGAAAAGGAGACAAAGAGCGAAGGAGGCTGCGAAATGAAAAGGCGCATGAAGATTCGGAGTTTGACAACATATACACAGCGAAAGCATCTTTGCGGAGTTTAGGTCGATCAAAGGTTTTTTTATTTTTGGATGATACCCCTATAGATGTATATTTTACGTCTCCTTTGGAATCTTGCCTGGCTTATTGGAAAGTAGCCAGGGTCTTCGATCCCAAAAGTCGTCCTTGATGATGTCGAGGTGCTCCACGACGACGCGCGCCTTGGCCCGGCTCTTCTTGTCCTTTTCCTTTTGGGACTTGGACTGTTGAACCGGCTCTGCCTGTGCGTCGATGGTTTGCGTGATGTTGTGCGAGTTGGGATCGACCAGCTCGTACTGTGGAGAAATGTTAGCATTGTCCTTGGGACGTAGTTTCTACACTTACATCACGGAAGATGACGCTACCCTTCTTGAATATCTCGGGCTCATTGTTGTAGTTGATTGAGAACCGCGAGAAGAGGATCTCATTCTTGTCGGCCGCCAGTGTGCCCTTTGGAGGATGTTAGTGCGCCCATCATTCAAGGGCGATGCGCTTACAGCAAGAGTCCTTTCGGCTTCCTTGTTGTCCAAGCCCCCGAGTTGAATCAGAGACCAGAATGTTGTGTTGTACAGGTTGTTGATGTGGCCTAATTCGTTAGATATATATTGACCATGTAATGGCGGATGAGCGCTCACAGTCTACTTGTCGCCAGCTCATATAATCCCGGAGATTCTGAACACTGGGGTAACAAACGGCTCGGCCATCAAAGGTTGGAAGGGGGTAAGATAGAGGGGTATCTGGGAAATGAGTCGACCAAGAAAAGACATAGTTGGCCGTGAAGGTAGAGACAACAGTGCTGACAAGTTTGCTGAGACGGATGTTAGCTAGGTCTGTAAGTGTTGGCAAACCATGTACCTGGCTCTTCTCTCAAACAGAGTGCATGCCTTGTGAAAAACAAAGCTGTAAAATTTTTAGCAGGGGGAAAATAAGAGAGACTCGTGGGAATGAACCTGTATTCGTCACTGACACCGTATGCGATGGTGATTTCGGGCAGGTCAGTCACAACCGCCTTGGCTGCCGCGTTCATGAGATCCAAGGCTCTTCGGTCGTTTGGCTTTTCAAAACCATACTTGGCACACATCCTTTTCATCATGAGCAATGCGTTAGGTATTAGGAGTCATGTGGTATACTTTGTGAACCCTCTCCCGTCTACTCGAACCACGATCCATGTGTTGGGCAGTAGAGCATCCGTCGTCTCAAAATTACGGACATACTCGAATCTTGCAAGGCATTAGATACAGGAAACACTTGGGAAAATATACAGATTCAAAACTCACTTGGAGTTTGCCATCTTTGCGAGTCTCTGGGCCGGAGTTCAGCGCAGGTAAACGAGTGTTGGCGGAGAGTATCACACTTGATGGTGTCTGGTGTTTGTGAATCAGAGGGGCTTTGTGAGAATTGTTAGTGCAGCTCAGGTCGTGTGGAGAAGGTACAGAGTCCGTTGTTGCCTGCACACCAGGGCGTGTTGGACCGAGAGTGGGCTCTGGGGCAGCCGTAGCCTTGCAGATCTGGACCTGCCTCCAACGCGGCTGAAGCCGATTTTTGGAGACGCTCGCAACTTAACTCCCCCCTCCATGGAACGCGACAAGCTTAATTCAACAGCTATCCTTTGACGCCCAGGCCCAGCGTCGCCTCATCATGAATCTCCTACTATCTGACGACTATCTTCTTCAAGATTACCCCGAAAACATCACCAATACAATCCGCTCTGGACATGCGACTACTCTGCGCTTCAACCGCAAGGGCGACTACCTTGCTTCCGGTAGAGTCGACGGCACCGTGGTAGTCTGGGACCTCGAAACTATGGGTGTCGCGAGGAAATTGAGAGGTCACAACAAGAGCATCACATTCCTTAGTTGGTCAAGATGTGGCCAGTACCTACTCACAACCTGTCAAGGATGGAAGGCAATCCTTTGGGATCTCCAGGATGGCAAGCGACTGCGCGAGGTTCGCTTTCGCGCACCCGCGTACATGGCAGAGCTTCACCCATGGAACCAGTAAGTGCACGTTGAACTGAGGTACGTGCGATCGCTGACATGCGACAGCTTGCAATTCGTCGCAGCGCTCTTTGAGGAGCAGCCCGTTCTTGTCGATGTTTCCGAGCCCGTCGACATCAAACACATCCTCCCTTCTGCCCCGAAGCGATTGAATACGGACGCCGACGCAGCTCTCAGGGAGAAGCAAGCAAAGGAGGATGCCAAGCAAATGACCACCTGTGCCATCTGGAGCATTACCGGAGACCACATCCTCGCCGGAACGAACAAGGGCAAACTGAACATCATTGACGCCAAGTCCTACGAGATTATATTCTCCGCTAAGATATGCTCAGGAGCTATTACTACGATGCGGATGACAGGATCGGGCCGCGAGCTGCTGGTCAACTCGCAAGATCGAATTATCCGGACATTTCGAGTCCCTAATCTGTCGGTCGAGAACCTGGATCTTGATACATTACAGATTCCCCTGGAACACAAATTTCAAGATGTTGTCAACAAGTTGTCATGGAACCATGTCACTTTCAGTGCAACCGGAGAATACGTGGCAGCCTCGACGTATAACAACCACGAGCTCTACGTCTGGGAACGCAATCACGGCAGTCTGGTGTGTATGCTGAAGGACCCCAAAGAAGAACAAGGCGTTATCGAGTGGCACCCGGCTCGCGCTCTCTTGGCTGCATGCGGCTTGGAAACGGGCCGGATATATATATGGTCTGTAATCAGTCCACAGAAGTGGTCTGCGCTGGCGCCGGACTTTGCAGAGGTGGAGGAAAATGTCGAGTACATCGAGAGGGAGGACGAGTTCGATATTTATGCACAAGAGGAAATCCATCGACGGCGGCTCGATGCTGAGGACGAGGAGGTTGACGTCTTGACATTGGACCGATCCAAGGCCCTAGACGAAGGAGAGAGCTTTCGCATGCCCATCCTGTTTAACCTGGGCGAGAGCGACAGCGAGGATGAATTTATCGCCGTGTCGACCGGCACCATGAGACGTAGGAGTCCTGGAGAGGGTCAGAGCGATTTGGATGAAAAGGTACCTGTAAAGAAGACAGCAACCAAGGCCTCAAGAAGCCGAAAGCGCTGAATGCGGCAACAGTGTTGGACAAAGGATCTGGGGAAGGGAGAGTTGGATGCGACAAAGAGCCAGGGTGGCCTTTGTCGCATCGCGATAAAGCTAGAGCTGCATGGCGCAAAGGTCACCGACTTGATGAGAGCGAGGCATTGCCGGTCTTGACATGAATTTGACTTCAAAAAATGTCGTTCTGCGGCGCAATCGAATCTTGAACATCTGCTGCCTATGGCTACGCGACGTTGCTTAACACGCATGAATTGATTGGAAGGCATTGAGCCGGAGCTGAGTCACCGGTGCAACGTCAGAGGAGGGTGATTATGGAACATTCAAAGTAGAGCTACTTGGCCGGCGGGTGCGACCTCTGATGAACCGAAAAAATCAGCGCGACTTGCTCGTTAAAACGCGTTGTAGCTGTCTCCACCGCAATTTAGTCAGCATGAAAGAGCATACACCAAAGTACCGATACTTAGCCTCTCCCAAGCCTCAGGCAACACCGACAAAGCTCAAACAGCCTAAAATGGCTTAGCGCCATCGCTCGTCCGCCAACCGCCTCAAGTCCAGAATCTTTCAGGCTTCCCCCGACCTTCTCGCTTCATCCACGACAAACTTTTGCCCATCGCACAACTTCATCACAGCGCGCGTCGGGCATCGCGCGCATCGCATCGAAGCAGCTTCCCGACCGATCACGACCGACCGACGACATCGCCGACCGCGATTTTTCGATCCCTTGCGACTTTCGAGGTGGCGGCGACGGGGGAGATCAGCCTGAGGTTCTCCTGGGCCGTCGGCCAGGACAGGCGTTGCTGCTCAGCGCCATCCAGCAATCGTATCTGAAGGCTTTTGCCATCGATTTTGCGACCTTGCGCGGTACAATACTTGCTCTGCCGCAGTTTTCTCCCGTTTTCTTCGACTTTTTCGCGTTCCTTTGCTCTCTGGCGCGCGTTCTGACCTCCGCTCTCGCTTCACGCTCCTTTTCCGTTCACGTCAGGGCCACCGCCAGTCGCCACCATGGCGAACCTCATCTTCACCCACTCGAGCGCTCCGCTCAAGACAGTGGAAGAGATTCAGTTCGGACTGATGTCCCCCGAGGAGATCAAGAACATGAGTGTCTGCCACATCCTCTACCCCGAGACCATGGAGGAGAACAAGACCAAGCCTCGCGACGGAGGCCTTAATGACCCGCTCCTTGGATCCATCGACCGACAATTCCGATGCAAGACCTGCACTCAAGCTATGGGCGAGTGCCCTGGTCACTTCGGCCATATCGAACTCGCGAAACCCGTCTACCACCCCGGCTTCATCAAGAAGGTGAAGAAGATTCTGGAGATTGTCTGCCACAACTGTAGCAAAGTGTTAGCCGATACTGTTGGTCTCACCACATGAAGCTCTGCTATTTAACCCTTTGATGCTAACCTCGTCCTCTCAGAGAGATCCTGAGTTCGCCGCAGCTATCGCTACTCGAGATCCCAAAGTTCGCTTCAGTCGCGTCTGGGAAGTCTGTAAAAAGAAGAGAAGATGTGACAACGAGGAGCCAAAGCAGAAGGATGAGGAATTCGCCCCTGGCATGAAGTTGGGTCCCGTGGAAGGCCACGGCGGTTGCGGCAACGTCCAGCCCAACGTCCGACAGGCAGCCTTGCAGTTGAAGGCCGCTTTTGACGTTGTGGAGGAGGGAGGAGGCAAGCGACGAGAGACGACGCCCATCACTCCCGAGATGGCTCACAACATCTTGAGGCGAATCACCGAGGAAGACCTTCGGGACATGGGTCTCAACTCGGACTACGCCCGCCCCGAGTGGATGGTTCTCACCGTTCTTCCTGTGCCCCCGCCTCCCGTCCGACCCAGTATCTCCATGGACGGCACCGGCACCGGCATGCGCAACGAGGATGATTTGACCTACAAGCTGGGTGATATCATCCGCGCTAACGGAAATGTCAAGCAGGCCATCCGTGAAGGATCACCTGCACACATTGCCAGGGACTTTGAGGAGCTATTGCAGTATCACGTTGCCACTTATATGGACAATGATATTGCTGGACAGCCTCGCGCTCTGCAGAAGAGTGGACGTCCCGTCAAAGCCATTCGAGCACGTCTAAAGGGCAAGGAAGGTCGTCTACGAGGTAACCTGATGGGTAAGCGTGTCGACTTTTCGGCACGTACTGTCATCACTGGTGATGCCAATCTTTCCCTTCACGAAGTCGGTGTTCCTCGCAGCATCGCCCGAACTCTCACATACCCCGAAACCGTTACACCTTACAACATTGGTCGACTGCATCAGTATGTCGAGAACGGCCCCAACGAGCACCCCGGTGCCAAGTACGTCATTCGCGCAGATGGTCAACGTATTGATCTGCGGCACCACCGCCGCGCAGGTGCTATCTCTCTCGAGTACGGCTGGAAGGTCGAGCGTCATTTGATTGATGGTGACTATATTATCTTCAACCGTCAGCCCTCTCTGCACAAGGAATCCATGATGGGACATCGTGTTCGCGTCATGCCGTACTCTACCTTCCGTCTGAACCTGTCTGTCACATCTCCTTACAACGCCGATTTCGATGGTGACGAGATGAACTTGCACGTTCCCCAGAGCGAAGAGACTCGCGCTGAAGTCAAGGAGCTCTGCCTGGTGCCTCTCAACATTGTTTCACCCCAGAAGAACGGTCCCCTCATGGGTATTGTCCAGGATTCGCTTGCTGGAGTGTACAAGCTCTGCCGTCGAGACACTTTCCTCACCAAGGAGCAGATCATGAACAGCATGCTCTGGGTTCCTAACTGGGATGGTGTCATCCCTCAGCCTGCCATTCTCAAGCCACGCCCTCGGTGGACTGGCAAGCAGCTCATCAGCATGGTCATTCCCAAGGAAGTGACCCTGCACAACGGCACCGACAAGAAGGAGGATGCCCCCCTTAAGGACGAGGGTATCCTAATTCAAGCTGGTCAACTCATGTACGGTCTTCCCACCAAGAAGATTGTTGGTGCAGCTGCTGGTGGTATTGTCCACATCAGTTACAACGAGCTGGGAGCTGAGGGTGCCATGGCATTCTTGAACGGTGTTCAGCAGGTTGTCACATACTGGCTGCTCAACAATGGTCACAGTATCGGTATCGGTGACACGATTCCCGACAAGGCAACTATTGAGAAGGTTCAGGTGCACATTGATGAAGAGAAAGCTGAAGTCGCTCGCCTCACCGCTATGGCTACTGCCAACGAGCTTGAGGCTCTCCCCGGTATGAATGTTCGAGCAACATTCGAAAACAAGGTCTCGATGGCTCTTAACCAGGCTCGTGACAAGGCCGGTACTACGACACAGAAGAGTTTGAAGGATTCGAACAACGCCGTCACCATGGCTTCATCAGGTTCCAAGGGTTCATCCATCAACATCTCACAGATGACTGCGCTTGTGGGTCAGCAGATTGTCGAAGGAAAGCGTATTCCCTTCGGATTCAAGTATCGCACACTGCCCCATTTCACCAAGGATGATTACTCGCCCGAAGCCCGTGGTTTCGTCGAGAACTCGTACCTTCGTGGTCTGACTCCTTCCGAGTTTTTCTTCCACGCCATGGCTGGTCGAGAAGGTCTCATTGATACCGCAGTCAAGACTGCTGAGACAGGTTATATTCAGCGACGACTAGTCAAGGCCCTGGAAGACTTGTCTGCGCGCTACGATGGAACCGTCCGAAACTCACTGGGCGATGTTGTGCAGTTCCTTTATGGCGAAGATGGTCTGGATGCTATGTGCATCGAGAAGCAGAAGCTGGGGATCCTCAACATGTCGAATGCTGCCTTCAAGGCCAAGTACCGACTGGATCTTGCCAACCCTCCCGAGTGGTTCAAGTCGGACTACGAATTTGGTAACGAATTGACTGGCGACAGGCCTTCGATGGCCCTTCTTGATACTGAGTGGGAAGCCTTGCTCAAGGACCGTCAGGTGATCCGACAGATCAACAAGGCCAAGATGAATGAAGAAATGATGCAGCTGCCGCTCAACATTACTCGAATTATCGAATCGGCCAAGCGTGTGTTCAACGTCAAGGCCAACGATCGCAGCAACCTGCGTCCCTCGGACGTTATCCCTGCCGTGCAAAACTTGCTCGACCACATGAAGATTGTTCGCGGTACCGACCCCATCTCACTAGAGGCAGATGCCAATGCCTCCATTCTCTTCAAGGGGCTTCTGCGCTCTCGTCTGGCATTCAAGGAAGTGGTCAAGGAGCATCGCCTGAACAAGCTCGCATTCGACCATGTTATTGGTGAGCTTCAGAACCGATGGGATCGTGCCTTTGTCAGCCCTGGTGAAATGGTTGGTGTTTTGGCTGCTCAGTCCATTGGTGAGCCTGCTACTCAGATGACACTGAACACCTTCCATTTCGCTGGTGTGTCTTCCAAGAACGTCACCCTGGGTGTGCCCCGTCTCAAGGAAATTCTCAACTTGGCCAAGAACATCAAGACGCCCAGCATGGCTGTGTATCTCAACACACCCCTTGCTCGGCAGGAACAGGCCAAGAAGCTCCGAAGTATGGTTGAATATACCAACCTTCGCTCTGTGACAGCGGTTACCGAGATCTACTACGATCCCGATATCCAGTCAACCAACATTCCTGAGGATATGGACATGGTCGAGTCTTACTTCATGATTCCCGATGACACGCAGGTGAGCATCGACCAGCAGTCGCGATGGCTTCTGCGTATCACGCTTGATCGACAGAAGTTGCTCGACAAGGAGATCAGGATCGACGACGTTGCTCAGCGCATCAAGGAGGAGTACCCCACTGATCTGGCTGTCATCTTCAGTGACAATAACGCCGACGAGCAGGTGATCCGCATTCGAACTGTCTCTGCTGGTGACAAGGACGAAGATGGCGAAGGCCGAATGGAGGACGATGTCATGCTGAAGCGCCTTGAGGCCCATCTTCTTGATACCCTTACTCTTCGTGGCGTCAACGGCGTCGAGCGTGCTTTCCTTACCAAGGGAACCAGACTCGTTGAGAGCCCCGATGGAGCACTGCTTGCCATCAAGGACGACCCACGATGCACCCAGTGGTACCTGGATACGAGTGGTTCGGCGCTGCGTGATGTGCTGGCAGTTGACGGTGTTGACGCGAGCCGGACATACACCAACGACCTGTGGCAAGTGGTTGAAGTGTTTGGTATCGAGGCCGCTCGTTCCGCATTGGTGAAGGAACTGACCAACGTGTTGGCTTTCGATGGTTCCTACGTCAACCATCGTCACATTGCGCTACTGACAGATGCCATGACGTACAGAGGTTCCATCTCGGCTGTTACTCGACACGGTATCAACCGCGCTGACACTGGTGCTCTGATGCGTTGTTCCTTTGAAGAGACGGTCGAGATTTTGCTTGAGGCTGCGGCTTCAGGCGAACTGGATGACTGCCGTGGTATCTCGGAGAACGTCATGTTGGGCCAGATGGCGCCAATGGGCACAGGCAACTTTGATGTCCTCCTGGACCCCAAGATGCTGGAGACTGTCATCTCGGACAACTCTCGCATGGGCTTGATGCCTGGCATGCCGATCAAGGGAGGTGAGATCGAGGGAGCAGCGACGCCTTACGACACAGGCTCTCCCATGGCTGACTCAGGCTACCTCAGCCTCAGCTCGCCGGCAGCTGGTAACTTCTCTCCTATCCAGGGTGCTGGATCGGATACTCCTGCTGGCTTCGGCAACACTGAGTACGGCTTTGGTGGATCGACTGCGATGAGCCCTTACGCGATGCGTGGAGGAACCAGCCCCTTCACCACATCGCCAACGTCGCCGTTCGGACCTGGAGGAGGCTACTCGCCAACGTCACCCAATGCCTACTCGCCCACATCGCCTCTTGTGGATGGAGGCATGGGTGGTCGGTATGCCACCTCGCCTTCGTTCAGCCCGTCGTCGCCGTCGTTCTCGCCTACGTCACCCATGGTGCGGCCGACAAGCCCCGCGAGCCCCAACTACAGCCCGTCGTCGCCGAACTACTCACCTGCTTCGCCATCGTCGCCTCGACACTACTCGCCTACATCACCGGCGCAGTTCAACTCTCCCACGTCTCCCAACTACTCGCCTGCAAGCCCCAACTACAGCCCTGCGTCGCCCAACCTTCACGCAGGCGGAACCACCTCGCCGTCGTACTCACCGGCATCTCCCACGTGGTCTCCCACTTCTCCCGAGGCCTACTCACCAACAAGCCCGTACCAAAGGAGCCCTGGTGCGCAGCAGTCGCCAACCAGCCCAAGCTACTCGCCCACTTCGCCTGCTTTCTCTCCTCGTACACCTGGTCCGGGATCTTCTGGAAACCAGTAGTGAGTTGATCAGCTTGGCCGTGGAGGAGCGCCGAGACGAGTGGCTAACACAGACGGACCAGTTCTCCCAACTCGCCGTCAAACGAATAATTTTTTGATTGAATAATGCAAACGTGGCACAGGTTGTCATTTCATTTTTTTTCCCGCATGGTTCTTTGGTCAAGGGGGGGTTTTCTTTCAGCATCATAGACCCGCAAAAGAAGTTGGTACAGACTATACAAGAAAAACCAGAAAACCACGACGAGGGCGGAGGAAGCTGGATGGAATTCTGAGAAGGGCCAGATGGGCATTCGAGGAATAACAAAGGGGGAGGAGAGGAAAAAAACAAAAGAATAAGATGACGGGGCATTGTAATAGCTGACTTGTACTATAGCGATGGGGGGTTGGCGAAGGAAAGGGGATGGTAGGAAAGGGGGAAGAGGCAATGACATATAGGGATGATGATCCAGATTGGAATCAAGACTGCGGAAGCAGCATGACAGACAGACAGGAGGTGATGACACACATTCAGCTATGCAGAATTTTGGAATGGATTGGCCTATTTGAAAACAAATGAGCCCTGATACCCTCTGTTCTCTGATGATGCATGCGTAGGTAGTGTGTGTGTACTCTGTAGTCCAGTCTTGTCTGGTGATGCACTGCATGATTTGATCTAGTTTTGGGGCATGTGTAGTTATTGTTTTCTTGGTGACTCTTGTTGGGTCACATGTAGTAATTGAACAAGCGTTGCATGATATACAAGATGGGTGCTCATCGTGTCTTCAAGTTCTTATTGAATGTTTATGAGTGTCTCTTCACACATACGCATGGTCTCCTCAGAACTATTAGAAGAATATATTCTAACGGTTTAACCATGTTTATGCCAAGGCTCGTCAGGGTCCTCTTCCAAATTCTGTCCAAGGACGAAATGCCGTCAACTTGTGTACCTACCTAGATATGTAACCCGCTGTGTAGTCCCATGATGGAGAGAAACAGTGGAAATGTAACATGGGGCACATCAATCCACAAAGTTTTCTGTTCTCGTGAGACGAGGCACATGAACAACCACGCAACGGAAAAAAAAGGAAATTAAACAAAAAAAAGAGACAAGGAGGGAAGAAAAGTGTACCCGATGTATGTGAAAGACAAAGTTATCCCGCCCAACAACTCTTTGCCTGGGACTATTCGTCTTGAACGGGACATAATTTGCGTGCGTTTGCCCATGCCATGGTTAGTTGTTGGTCAGCGCAGCCGCTCGTGCGACCCGACGAGTTAGGACGTGACATGGCAGCAGAAGCGCGGGGCCGCGTCGGCTGCGACCTCGAGGAGAAAGGAGAACAAGGGGAACTGGAAGAGAGAGACGAGAGACTCCACGACAAGGCTGATTAAAAAAAAAAAAAAAAAAGTGACGAGAGAGAGAGGGGAGAGAGGTCTCTGGAATAGGCCGAGTGGGAACTTTGTGAAAGGGAGGTACCGATGAGTGATGATGATGCCCCGGGTGCAGTGCAACCAACAAAGAGTGTACATAACATTGACAGGGATACAGGGACAGTAAAAAGTCGGGTATAGATACAGATGAGAATCAATGGGCCGATCGGCCGCACGGGCCCGTTTAAAGAGAGACAACGGCATTTAGGCGAGATGCGGGGAGGAGAGGAAGGAGGAGGCATTGTACTCTAGGGCTGTGAATGTGAGTGAAGGGCAGGCAGGCAGAAGCTATCACGACATATCCATTCGTTGGACGGGAGTGTGCATTTGTGGGAGCGGGGGCGGAGAGTTTTCCCTTTTTGTGGGACAGCGGCTTCTTCGGGGCGTACAATTGATACAGACAACACGAAGAGAGAGAGACAGAGTCCAACAAGGCAGAAACAGGTTTCGTCTTTTTCAGCTCCCAAGAATAGTAAAAGGAACCCATCTCGTGTTAGGGCTGAAAAGGAACATGATATCATGAGGATCTAAGAAGGATCAAAGGATAAAACATAGGCTGCAATGAGGCTGAAAGAGGCTGTGTCAAGTTTCAAAAAAACAACTCCTCCTTCCTCCTAGAGTTCTATCTCGTGTTTGTTTCCACAGCCAGCTCGGCTGTGCAAAAAACCGGCATGCCAAGCGAGAAAGCACCGAGGGAGCAGCAGCAGCAGCTATACCCGAAGTCTCGAGTAGGAGTAGGAGTTTGGGGAAAAGGAGTGTCGATCCTCATCCATCACAAGGACAGAGACATAAGTCAACAACTCAAGTCTGGTGAAACTCTCATCATGGCCCCCAAATCTGACCTCTCTTCATCACATGATTCCGACCGTCTGCGTGCACCGATGCGTGGCGCCCACTCTCCACCAACACCAGCGACCAGGAGGCACGAGAGCAGAGGCCAACACTCGCTTGAACGAGATGCCTGTGCTCTCGTCTTGGGGCTGGCTCTCTTCCGGGCCTGCCCTGTGCGTCGCAGGTGGGAAAATCGCCTTGCTCGTTCACCGACCAAGGGGAGCGCTGAGCGGGTGTGTGCCAATGGGTGCTTTGGTCCCATTTTACACCGATCTTTGAACCCGTCTCATCCCTGAATGAGATTGACTGAACTCGCACTAGAATCAGAGACTAAAGGTCAAGAAGAAAAAAGACGCGGTCCAGGTGTGGGTGTCGGCGCTTAAGCTTGGGTGCGAACCGGGGCATCCTGTCAATCTTTTGAGCTGCTGCATGTGTCTCTCTCTCTTCTCAACTTTTTACCTCTTTCTCCTCCTTTCCAATATGCCTCGTGTCCAAAGAGCAGCTGAGTGAAAAAAAATTGTCTTGTCGGCCCGGCTGCAGAACAGGTCGCTGATGCAAGACCAACCATGTTGGTTGGTGGTGTTCGTTCGCTCGTGGACACCGGTGGACTTACATACAGTACTATGCAGTACATTCATCATTCGGATCCCATCCGTCAATCAACGAGACCCGCTCAACAAGCATGGGCCGGCCATGATGGATGGGATGGGATGGGATGGGTTGGGTGGCATTACCGAGGGGCGGCTCTCATCGCGGCAGTGACATCAATCGGTTCTGTTCCTGGCCCAAGGGCAAGGCATCAGATAAAAAAAAACGCCCATAAGGCGTATTTGGCCCCCCTGAATGGCCTCACAATCTATTCGAGACGAGACGTGAGGCTGTGGACAGGACCAGAAGGAACAAGACAGAGCAGAAGAAAAAAGTGAAACATGTTCTGGAGCGTTGATGCGTTGGCCTTGGCTGTTGGTTGTGAACTCGTGAGTTGGGCCTGGCCTGGCAGGGCCGTGACCATGGCCGTGGCGTGGCGGGTCAGATGCGGCCAAGCTTCCATTGAGAGTGGATCTTGTTCAGGGCTAAAGCGACTTCACAGCAAGCCTCAATAGACAGGGGACCTATCGAGGCGAGCAACGGTGCACCAGGGGTTGAGTAGAGTTGAGTTGAGTCTTGATCATAGATGTCTTGACAAACGTGTAACATGATGTAAAGGTGAGAAGAGAGAAAAGGAGAAAACATCCACTAAGGGGACGAGAGAGAGAATAAAAGAAATAGGAAAAAAAGAAAAAAGAAAGGAAAAAAAGAAGGAAACCCTCCAGTCGTGTAGGTACACCAAGCACCAGGGATCCCAGTCCCTAGCTGCACACCCCCAAGATCCAATACTACCCACTCCACTCGACCCCGACCCCAAAAACCACCAACACACACTGTAATTGCTCGATAGGGTCCATCCAATCCAGGCTTGTCCGAGGCACCACGCAAGGATGCGAAGCAAAACTGGTCAAAGAAATGAAGAAAACTGAGTAATGAAGCAGCAAAAAAGAGAACAATGACTTGAAAATGAGGGGGGGAAGATGAGAGGGAGACGTGAAATGACCCGACGCTGATGCTGAGTTGAGTGCTTCGAGACTCCGGAAATGACTGTCATGCCTGTCTGTCTGTCTGTCTGTCTTGTCTTCTCTTGCGAGTCGTTGTTCTGGGAGCCCTAGTTTGTCGCCAAACAACTCCAGGGATACAACAATCCTTCTAGGGTTCCAACTTGTAAAGAAACAAAAGCTCCTGGGCCCCGTGAAGGGTCCGTCCAGCCCGAGAGGGGGATAGAAGCTTGTAGAGCAACACCATCATCGCTGTCGCGTGCCAGTGCTGCACCGTTCAGAGCTTCTCACCCTTCCTTCGGGGATGCCGCGGGTCGCTGCCGTCCGTGGCTCGTCAGCTCAACCGTCACCTCGGCAGTCTCTGCAGAGGGGAGAATTTGAGTACCAACCTACTAGGTCGTCTGAGGAGGGTTTGGGCACTGAGGACGCATGCAGTAGCCCACCCACTTCTGAGTCCCCTGGTCCGTAATGTTGCTCTTGCACTGGCAGTTGGTGCCGGGCTGAGGGTCAAGGCTCGAAACTGTGCAGCCACACAGAGTCCAGAGCTGAGTAGTCTTCCAGTAGCACATGATGGGCAGTACTTGATGACAGAAGCAGGCTTAAGCAAGGCAATCAAGGATCAAATCAGAGTCTCCGAGTCGTGAATCACAATGAGCGTGTTGATTCTGAATGAGGAGAGGGAGATGGTCTTCAAAGCTCCAGATATATATATACCTGCCTTTTGCGAGGTGCGCTTCAGTTCGACAGACAAAGTAGTCCTTGACAGATGACAGGCTGCTCCTAGCCGTTATCCGAAAAGTTTGTGTGAGTGAGTTTGGTTACACTCGTCCCGACGGGAAAGGCTCTGTGTGCCGTGGGGAAAGAATAGGCTGGTTGCCTTTGGGTAGGTGGTGAGAGGTAGGTATGGATGGCTAGCCCAGGACTAGCAGTGCGGGAGGATGACTTGGCTTGGTTGGGGTTTGACCAACAAGAAGAGGGATCAAGAGATGTTTTAAAGGCTGGTGTTGCTTCGTGATGAGCTGACCAAGTGTGTGTATGTGTGTGTGATTGTGAGAGATGCTGATGAGTTGAGTTGTGGTGATTATCGACAAGAGGGACAATGTCGTCGGTCCTTATATAGCTGGTGATACGATCCCGAGAGACTGGTAACGGCTGTGAGAGAGCGAGGATGTTTGCTGTCCATGACACTATGGGCACAGGCAGGCCTTGGAGATGCCGCGACGTCAAAGTCGAAATAACCCTCGCAACGGCCACCGAGCAAGGAATCGAGATTGTTGGTCGTGTTTGCACTTCCCCGACGTCCAGAGACCGGGAACTGGGTTGGTTAGATAGGAGGGTTGGGTTGGTTAGCTACCCAGCTACCTTAGTTGGTCAAGGGAGGGCAAGGTTGGCTGGCTAGGGGCGTGAGCCTTGCGAGGGGGGGCGTGCGTGTTGGCGGCAGTGTGTTGTTAGTTGCTCCTCTTCCTTCTCGGCCGTCCGTCCCCGCAAAGAGACGCGAAAAAGAGACGAGGGGAGGTCCAGGCAGGGGACAGCCCCAAGTTCCAGAGAGGAGATATAGCCTCCGAGCTCCAGATTAGGTCGCCTGCACGCCGCAACACCATGTTGGCACGTCCTGTCCGAGAGTCGACTTACGTCAAGGCACATCAGTCCACAACCACTTGAGGAAAGAAACCAACTGCATCGCGGCTGGGCCGGGGCCTTGCGGTTATGGTAAACCCACGCCGTGTGCGGCTTGACAGACAGGCAGAGAGACAGTTGGGTTCAGATGTGGATGGATGGGGGCCCTTTGTGTGATGGGGCATCGTGCATCCACAGACATGTTCTTCTGCATCGAGGGGAGGGGAGGGGGGACCACCATCATGCATCCTCTCGAGATTCCAGCCCACATCATGGCCGCGGCCCATGGGACGAGCAATGGCGATGTGCTCTGTGCAAGCCTCGGGGGATGATGATGGTGATGCCGTCCGTCTACTGCTCGCGCGGGGCCCAGACCCAACACCTGACACCATTGTCCAGAATTTGAGCATCTGTAAATGGGTCAATGACCGCCCTGTGCGCGCTTCATTGACCACAGGTTGGGTCAGCCACTGTAATTTGAGTTGGTGACAGCCATTGGCATACAAGGGTTCATCGGAGGCGCGGCACGGGACGGAGCCATGATGTGCCCCGTATCTCTTTCGACTCGACCGGTGCGTCTGTTTGGATTTCTCAGCAGTTGGTTTTGCACATTGTGCCTCTTGCATCGGAGATATGAGCCAACGTTGGCTCCATGCCAGTGTCTGGTTCGATCGATAGACGAGGCCTGGTGTCGGATGCTGCCGCGGCACCTACGACAGACACATTGTTTGGATGACGGACCACAAGCCCAAGCTCTGTCAATGTACCTCCCCACAATATCATGAGCAGATAGTCTTGTTCGTACTCGAGTTTAGCTCGAGATGATCGGGGTGAAGCTTTTTCATCGCCATGATATTGGCCAGCGTCTCAACCGTCGTCAAGTAGACTTGCTCTCTGCCGTGTCTTTCTGCGACAGCCACATGGCCATGACAGCCTTGCTTCACACCCTTCCCCCCCTTTCGCCTCTCCCGCTGTCGAAACCAAGTTGGCCAACCAAGACTTTAACGGAGGCACGGGTTGTACAGCATGTGTCATGACGCCACAGCACTCACCCAGTTTGATGAATGCGGCCCCCCCGGATGCTCCCCCAACGTTCCTTGGCCGTCCCCCGATTTGTTCTTCGGCACATCTCGAGGGGGGAAAAAACTTCTTTTGCGCAAGCGTGTGTTGGTCGCTGCCATTCTTCCTTGTCCCTTGGCTTGCTGGGCTTGGAGCGTTAGACGCCCTGTGGAGCTAGCGGATGTTGCACATGATCCGCGAGGTGAGATGGTTAAGCCCCTTGTAGATTAGCCACGAGGCATAGGGCCGTTTAGCGGCGATGAATCAAAGGATCAGGCACAGGAACAAAGAGAGCTGCGGGATTGGCGTTGACCCCCTGAGCCTTGGTCATCAGCCATAGCCGTTGGTGTTGTTGGCCGAAGGACCGTATGTAGCACCTCAGAATTGTACTTCGTCGTCATGGCGTACATGCATGTGTGCGTATACGCGCGTGTAAAAGGGACTGTCTCACTGCGACGACATCGTTGCTCATCTAATTGACGCGGCGGATGAGGAACCGGGCCTCGCTTTCTGGTCTCGTTCTGCGCCAGGGCGGCTTGTTCGGGGCGATATCCATGTGGGTACGTACACGGGCCCAACTCATGCGCGCGGGCCGCCGAGAGCACACCGTGAACATGTCCACGACAAGCCAACAACCACCGCCTCGAAGTATCGCATCAGGAGAAGGGTGTGTCGGCTGCGCCTGATATCGGCAGAGTCTGCATCGAACACGAAGAGGATTGCTCCAGTCAGCCGCGCACGCACTGCCGGCGGCACCATCCGAGTTGGCCTTTGTTCTCTGGCCGTTTGATTGTCCTCGTCTTCTTCTCCGCTCGCGCATGCGTCCCTTGCTGCCCGTTGCTTCTTGGTCGTGCACGCGGAAACGGGCAGCGTCTAGTCCGGGATAGCATCACGGCATCTCCGCGTTACTGCATGTCTAGACGCATGGCGGCCGCGGCCTGTCACACATGGCTGAGCTTGGCCCTGCCGAAGGTATTGTAGGTAGGTATGTACTCGACTTTCGCCGAGGTGCTGTGCTATGTGTTGTACTTGCTGCGGTCTGGTGCGCTGTTCCGTGCTGTGCCATATGATGCCATGCCCATGCCCTGGCCAGAGACTATTTGCCGGCTTGCCTACTCGGGATCCTGGATCTGCGAGCAATGTGGGTGCGTGTGTGTGTGAGTGTGTGTGCGACTGTGCGTCCAAGTATCATGGTAGGAAGGGTCGAGGACAAAGAAGACAAAGGGAGAGGTCCATGCGAGGAGGAACCGACCGGGCCGCAGTGTCTCGAGTGCCAATCCACCGCCTCACTCTTGCAAGAGAGTCCACTTCTTTGTTGTGTCATGGGATGGGCCAAAGTGGAAAAGTATATGTCGTCGACGTTGATGTAGTGGTGGTGGGCGAAGTTGATGTCAGGTCCAGGTGTTGAAGGGTCTAGGATGACAGGCAGGTACCTCTGGCTCCCTGCAACAGCAAGAAATCGAGTATCTGGGAAGGTACCTTGCAGTATCTGAGCTCCTTCCTTCCAGCGCTGACCTGGGCTTGTCTACTACGTAGTACATCCTTCCCTATGTGCTAAGGCAGGTCCAGCTACTCCAGCTGCCAGCTACAGGAGTTCCTGTTCCTTCCCCCGAAAGTACTCCAGAGCCTTGATTGGGGCTTAGACTGGATGAGGCAGGCACCACCCCTGTCATGGGGCGCTTGGAGGTTGCATCTTGGAGGCCATTCAGCCGTACCATGCAGCCATGATCACACTGTGTTGGTTCTGCTCACCCGCGCGTTAGACACAGTGCCCAACGGCGGCCGCACCTCAAGCCCTGGTCATTGCCATTGCCATGGATTGAGGTGGGGGCCGATTTGCTACTGTACTTGCCCTTCCCTGCCTGCCCTGCCATGCCCTAGGTAAGTTTCCTGGGGTTGGGGTTGGGTGTGGTGGTGTGTGATGGCGCGCGGCTGTACGATTCTGCACCTCAGTTCACACCTCACCTCAAGCGACGCGCCTGAAACGCCATTACTCACAGCACTCCCTCTTCCCAGGCTCTGGGAATGGATGGATGGCTCGACAAGTCGGCTTCTACGCCGTTTCTTCAGATTCGACAACCTCGGCTCACTCCACTTGTACAAGACCTAACTAACTGTATTGCACTGTACTTACTGTACGGATCTCGGACGCCTACTTACACCACAATGCTCTCACTCATCTCCGCTGCGGCTGCGGCTGCGGCTGCTGGCCCCTGCTCTTTCGACCTGCTCGGGTTGGGTTGGGTTGGGTTGGTTGCTCGAATATCTCTCATGTCTTGCGCCTCTTTGCTCGGCACTATGCGTCGCGGATAAGCTCCCCCTGAGCTTGGGAGGGAGTGGACAACGCATTGGATGGATCGGCATGCAACAATACTCATATCACCATCTCTTGGGGCCTTGGCGTAGTTCTCGCTCCGATCCTTTCCTATGGACTACATCACTGCGCACACAGCCTTGGTCCTTTAGGGGCACTTTGACCGCTTGCTGCTCCAAGACGGCAAACCCTAGGGCACAGAAGCGACTCTCATCCGAGCATGTTGGTCCTTTGTCTTCTGGTCTCTTCATCTGCGGCCCTAGGATCTTCCCGTCGGAAAGCCTCATGCGGCCCTTATGCGACCCAAAGTCTTTCCGCCGCCGGCATTGTGCTAGTTAGGCCCCCAAAGACTAAGAAAGTCGAGAAACTTTGGCTCTCTTGTAGTCACTTCATCACCATGTATGTATCCTCTTGAAGTCGGCTGCGGCCCGAACTAGCGGCCCTACGCAACCTTTATCATGCGTCTGCGTCTGTCTTCCAAGACCCATTCGGGGGGACCCTGGCACATGGCGTATCAGTCAAGTGATTGTTGCCGCATCCGCCCCAGCTTTCTGCTTGTCACCTTCCGACTTTGACGTTTCGGTTCATTGCGATACGAGTTGCGGGTTTCTCTGGGATCGTCCAACAAACTCCCTCATGAGTTCACGATAGGGGACCCAACAGGTTACATGCATAGTGGCCCCAGCAGTGCAGTTTGCTAGCTGTTCCTCGTCAATATACACCTGAAAGGGAAGTGGCCGAGGCGGAACAAAGCACTCTTCGTGTCGGCAGTCCTTAGTCCTCGTACCCTTGGTAGATGATGGGGCAAGAAACTGATGGGACCAACAGTCCTAGTATTCATTGTCGTCTGCACTAGCTGACGTCAAACTCATACTATCTCCACAACAGGTATCTATCGGAGGCTCATGATCCAAGTGGCTGATCTCGGTTTGGTTGCCCTGATATCTCTGAGATACTTGCCCCAAGACTGGCTAGCTCGTAGAATTCTTGGTGTTCTAGAGTATTCCTTAGGGCAAGGAAATCGACGCCAGGAGGTACAGTATCGATCCTAGCCCAGACCAAGAAGCCTCGGACTTGGCCGCCATCGTCCGCCACCATGTCATTCTCGTTCCGAACAAGAAGGTGACGCCATGATGTGCAAATCTTCTCATCACACTCCTAACCGGCTTGACAACTTGAAGGCTGCCCCGAAGCGTTGGGACTCTATCCACATTGAGACAAAGAGGGCCCTCCATGCATGCGGGCAGAGCGGAATCAAAGACTTGGTGTCTTTACCATAGTGGGAAAGTTGCTTGAGAGGGAGCTTGAGCCGGAACCACCGCGGTCAGAGTGCATGCACGGAACTTGTCTCTGGCTAGGAACATCTTGGCTGCCCGGGGCTAGTGCTCCTCGACGCAAACTCAAGTTCTTGTTGGTGATCAGAGTGACAAGAGTGCAGCAACTAGATTCATTGACACCCACACCGTCACTCTCTCTTGCAGGACTCATCCCGACCCGAGCAGCTTCTCCGCCCTTTCTTCTCCCGCCTCGACGGCACGGTCCACTGGGTAGTGCACAGCTGCCCTCCAGGCCGCCACGGGCCTGTCCTGATCCGATCACTTGCCCCATTCTTTCAATCCAGGTAGTCCGGGCTGTTGGGAAAGACCCGCGGTGGCCGCCAGTTGTCCCTTGAAAGCGCGGTAAAAGGGCGCGCGATTGCGCGTTCACGACTGGCAAGTGACGTTGATTCAGAGCTTCGAGAGGTGACGTTGGACGACAAACTCCAAGAGTCTAGCCAGGGGTAGTGGGGTTGAACGACTGGTTGCTGCAAGGGCGGCGCTTAGGAGTCCACGTCATTGGTCGGATGGCGCATATGGCTCGACCCCTTGTCACAACCCACAACTTGACATGGCGTCAAACGATGCCAAAGGGTAGACTTTGGGTTGCAAAGGTACAACAGAGGGGGTGTCGAGTACCGCTTAGACGAGTCGATCGAGGTTCGGATTGAACATGCTGACGCGGAACGTGGTGTCAACTGGCCGACCGCTTCTTGCTAACCCCCCTCGCATAAGCCTGTGGGTATCGAAAAGGTGACTTCTCCCTGGCTTTGAAGTGGTGTTTGTGCAATTTCCTGGTTTCTGGAAACTAGAGCACGAGCGTCATGCCCATGGCCTGGTTCTCGTGCGGCCATGCTCTGGCCGGAGTCATCTGTTGCCTACTCGATTGGCTTGATTACGCCACAGAATCTCCGAGATGTTGAGTGACAAGCTGGACTCTCTAGAGTTGATAGGGAAGGTTACGGACCGAAGCGGAGATAACTCGCGAGCCACTTGGAGGCTACCAGTCCGTATAAGTCGGTCCGTGGTTAAGGGAAAAGGTCTTCCGCGATCTTGGCATGGGCGTAGTTGTAAGAGAGCAAGCGACCCAGCTTGGCCAGGGTGAGCGAGGACAAGGTCTGCACGGGTACTCGGCCGAAACCGGTGAAGGTTCGGTGAAGGAAACTCGGCGAACGGTTCGATCTGGAGACCATTCTTTAGCCGAACCTAGATCACATGATGAGAGATGAAGGCTTTCGGCTCAAGGAAACGTGAGCTGGTCAGTGGCGGCCTAAGGGGTCATGAGAGTAGTAGCAACAACGAACAAAAGAAAGGGCAGAAGAAGCGAAGAGCAAAGAGGCGTGAGAAAAAGAAAGAAAAGGATGAAAGGACACTTGTGCCGGCTAACTTGATGAATGTCAGTTGCTCGTATTGATAAAAGACAGTCCCATGACAACGGATGGGCGTCATGAGGAGGCTCTTTGCCTCGAGACCTAGTCTCCAGGCTTAGAGGGCAAAGAGGTCAAGGGGATGGGCGGGCATGGAGAACGGGAGCAGCGGGAGGAGCGGGATCAGAACGGGATCTAATCAAGTGCCATTCAAACATCTACCCTCCTTCTCCCGATGATCAACTTGACCAACAGACCAACACGCTGCGATGGATGGATTGTTGCTCGCTGCCCGCCTAGCTGCAGATTTGAGCGTCTCGGACAGAAGGAGGTCTCCGGTGGCCGCTTGAGTGGCTTGCTGGAAGCGTGAGATGCATAAAAGCAAGGTCGAAAATTTTTCCTCTGGACGAAGAAAGGAGATAAAAGAAGCACAATGATTTAAGAGTGGCATGATGCTGGGCACGAGGCAGGCTTGAGACTCTGGATCGGTCTGGTGTCTTTTGCTACCCCTCGAGTTTGCCACAACGCACTTGATCGAGCATGGATTTGTTGTTGACTGGAGGCGTACAGCAGGGCTTGAGGCAGAAGCAATGCTGACACGCAGACCTTTTCCTGGCGCCACGGTCGGTAGAAGGGAATCGAGAAGCTGCTAGTGTGTGTGCACCGGGAGATAAGCCGGTCACAGGCGAAATCAGTGTAGGTCGAGGCAAGCCGGAGGCCGGTAGGATGCATCAGTTGCGGGCTTGACGAAGCGAAGCGCTCCACTCAAAGAGAGGCCTGTCCCGGCTACTCACGGTGTCTGGTCTGCACGTTGCTTTGCTTGCCTCGTGGCAGCAGTGGAGAAGAGATTGCGAGTGAGGGCGGGAAATGACGACGATAGGCTGGCCTGGGCTAGAATGGCAGATGCAAGGCGAGGTGGTGGAAGGGAGCAGAGGGGCGCCCAGACAGGACCAAGAAACTAGAGGACCCGGTGCCTGGCAGAGACTGATTTTGACAGTCGAGACTTGTCGATAGCGGATGGGAGGGAGGCAATGACGAATGAGGCAGTTCCCCGCAATCTGCAGAGCTTTGACAGTCCCCAGGTCCAAGACTCGATGGTCTGGTCGACTCTCCGAGATATTCCCTTGTTGTAGCCGGGACCCAATGGAGTCGGGCAAGGACGGCGACTCGGGAAGAGACAGGCATGTAACCTTGGGGTTGAGCCGCAAGTGGAGATTCCCGTGATTCTTGAACAGGGCCAGCCCGTGGTTGATGATGCTAAAGATGGTGGTGGTGATGGTGGTGGTGATGGTGAGGCAAAGGAAGACACGACGCGTCGACAGGGGCGGCTGCGTGCTGCGAGATGAGCGACAGAAAGCTGCGAGCGAGCATCAGGGAGCCATGGACCGGTCCGTACGCTTCCAAACCCCCACGTGCAGCGGCATTGATGTGCAGCAGGAGCAGGTCTCGGTGGAAAGCTACCGCGAAGAAACGAGAAGATGAGCAAGCCTCCCTCCGGAGTTACTGGGCGGTAGGTGGTTGGTAGTGGATGCTTTTGACAGGCGGAGATGAGATTGCAAAGTGTTGGAGTGTGAGTGGACAAGGGCAAGCGTACGCGGTGCAGGAAGGTACGGTACGCTCCTTCAGAGCTGCCCATATTTTTTTTTCAGGTGGTGAAAAACCGGGGGTGGCCAATAAGCGAGCAATGGGGACCGGGTGGGCACCCGGTGTGGCCAAGTCCGCCGTCATGGCAGCTGGAGCTGGCATGCTCCGTCCGAGAAACACGGAATTACAGTGGAGGCCAAAGAGGTATCGTGACGGCCGAGAGGCATGAGCCGGACTCACACGCGAGGTGGCGATGGGGATGGGCTGTCCAGGATTGTGACGACAACCTGATTTGCAATCACGCGCTGTATCATGACGAATGAGCTGGAACGCGGGCAAGTCGAGGAGGAGGGAGTATCGATAGAGACCTGCGTAGCAGAGCTTCTTCCACTTGCCGGAGGAGGGACGGGAAGGACGGGACATGTCGTCAAGCTGCGACAGACTAGTTTCGCATTACGCCAGACCAGAGATAGGCAGCTACGGTACGTACAATAACAGAAAGATAGGATCTCCCGGGTCTGGAGCTACGGACATAGGTGCGGGGACCGGCCGGGGGGTTCCAATGTGTGTGATGTATCATGTGGGTTGTGGATGGCGGTTACGGATGGAGTGCAGAGGCGGCGGATGAGACGGACAACGGAGACGCCCCCAAACACCAACAATAGAAACAACATGGACACAATTTCTGGAGCATAAAGGGACGAGTCCCTCCCCTCGATCTTAGGCTTCCCTCCTCTCTTCTCCTTCCTCAACCAAACAACAGGCCTCGCTTTCTCTCTGCCTTCTCAGGAAAACAACGATCTAGCTGTCTCGCCCACCTCAGCTACATCTCACAACAACAACAACAAACAAGACAACTCTTATATCTTTCTAAACTTTCACCACCTTTCAAAATGTCCGGCCTTCCTCCTCAGAAGTTCCTCCCCCTCACCCCGGCTCCCCGGTCCAACTTCCTCTCGCTGGCCCCGGCCACCTCTCCTTCGTACCCCAAGAAGCCCGTCACCAGCTCTCGCTCGCACGTCAGGCCCGCTGCCCCTCGACGATCTTCCAGCGGATCCTCGAGCTCCAGCAGCTCCAACGGCTACCGCATCCTCAAGCTCGGCCCCGTCCACTACGGCGAGCACGCCGGTGACAACCAGGCCGACTTTCACGATGTCATCCTCCACTAAAGGCAGAGCCATGTGACGAGCTTCTTCGACAAGCTCCTCAGAGGCGGCCTTGTTTTCAGGCCGGTGACTCTTTACGATAGCGCAGCGATTCTTTTATCTCTTCGATTCACCACGTCTTGACTTTGTGCTCTCGAGAGAGCATGTATTATGCCTATCAACTTTTGAACTAAAAAACTACCCAAAAAAAGTGATGGAAAAAAAACAAAAAGTCCCCCCATCTGAGATGGTGGGGGGTGGGCTGTAAGCGACGAAAGCTTGCAGCTCGGCTGAAGGGAAAAAAAAATCCAACGAAACGAAATGATACGGAATGATATGAAACGGGATTAGGATTGAGGTGGGCGGCTTTGGTCTGGATCCTGTTTAACGAGAAGAAGAAGAACAAAAAACAGTGTGTAGTCTTGAGAGAGGCTGATCAGGAGGGCGAGGTTTGGGGTTTTGTTGTGCATCTCTATTTGTTTTCTTTCCTACCTTGAGCTTCACACTCATTGCCAAGAGGATGAGGAGAAGGAGGAGAAGAAAAATTTACAGGGCGGGTGGATTGATGGCGGAGGGCTTCATTGTCTCTATCCCCTTCTTTCCTTCGCCCTTGGGCAATTGGATAATCTTGCATAGCTTTTGGTAGCGGCAAATCATGATTCCAGTCCTTTCCGAAACAAGCAAAAAAAGAAGTCTATCAAATGTGAATGTGTGTGTGTGAACATCAAGGTGCCTGGAGAGAGTTGTGAGCACTGCACTCACTATCCCGAATGAAATATGGCGGTATAGGCGCGTGTTTGTTGTGACAATGCACAACTTGTCAACCAACTCAACTACTAGAGGCTCATAGGTCAAGGTTCGAGCTCTTAGCGTCATGTGCTAAGAAGGCAGATCAAAGCACGCCAGCCCCAATCTTGTTGGCTTGCCTTTGGTTGCGCCGTCGCTTTCCTCTTCTATCCTCCTTTCATTTTTCATGGCTTCTTTTTTGTGTCTTCTGTGCACCCTCTTGATCAACTTGCGACGAGTTCGCGGCACCTAAAGAGACTGCCGGGGAAACCTGCCCAGCGAAAGGGGGGTTACAGTGCATCTAACTGCACAACCCCATTGCCGGCGTAAAGGATGAACTACTTTTTTTCTTCTTTCTGATTCCGGCCACGTGAAAGTCAAGAAAGCGACACCAAAGATTAAAAACGTGCCATAATGACCGGAGGAGGCCGGTCAGTGTGTGTGAGGTCGCATCTCTCGAGCAAGGGTGCTCACTTTTGGAGCGAGAACCTATAGAGTATAGTATAGACCATGCGCGCCAATCTCCCCCCATGCCTGGGTGTAGGGGTCTCGAAGGCCTTCTTGTTGCTCCATGCTGTCGGTACTTTACGTAGCAGTTCGGGAGGCGTCCGAGACGTGCATGAATGCCTGCAGATTTTCTAAGGCTGCCTGTGTTATTTTGTCCACCACAGCTTATTGTGGGCTGGGAGGAGCGGGACATGGGGGTTCAGATTTCCCCCAGGCGGAGGGGGAAGGCCGTTTTTCTTGCTTGCTGGCTTTTACGGGGTGGCGTGCAGTAGAGGTGAGAAACGTGGAGATAACAACACCGAAGAGACGGAGATTGCGATTCTTGATTTTCTGTCTAATGATGGTTTTCTGGGCGTTGGAAAGATTTGCGGGGGACTGGAATGTCACTGCAAATCCAACCACTGAGAGACGCAATCTCGGACAGAAGGGGAATCCTCAAAGTCAATTAGGGGCAGAGCGGAAAGACGTCATCGCCTTGTTACGGCCCATGACCCCCAGACCGTGGCTTGACGACGGGAGGGTCGGAGAGGCGGCGTTGGCTCGGGGTTCCGAGATGACAACCCTCGGGGATATCAAGGCGAGTCTTGACTGGACGAGACAAGTTCTGGATCGTCACTGCTGCTAGGTAGGACCATGGTTTCAGAGGGTGTGGCTACGTGTGAGATATACGCAATGGAATGCGAGGTGTGAGTTGTCTCGGGACGAATAAGCTTGAGAGTAAGGGAGAGACATGAGGGAGGATTGGATGCACCATGGAATGCGGCAGGAAGATCGATGCCGAGAAGGACCGGTTCAGCATAGTCGTAGATCTATCGCTGCCAATCGCATGGGTCCTATCTGTAAAGCTTGGATTGTCTCTGCATACTACATGTGAACACATCTCAGAGATAGACTATCATCCTCCTATTCTCCCATGTTGGATAACAGCAATCCGTAACTACAATGCTCCTCCCACACCCTCTTTCTAATGTGCCGTCTCTGGCCGCTGCCCATCCTCAACCGCCACGTACACACACTTCTGCTCCAGCCAGCCTCTCCTTGCACCACAATAGAGTGAAACAAGCAAAGATCGGCTTCAGCTGAATGCTTGTGCATCGAGAATTCCTTTGAGCAGTGACGTTTACCATCTTCTTTCTGTCTTGACTGCCACAGCGATATCCTTCCTCTCCGGGTCCACCACCCGGAGAACCTGCCGCCAGTCAATCTCCACTGCATCCGCCGGCTCCCGGGCTCCACCTCCGGTCCAACCCTCCGCCGCGGCGCCGCATCCTCCGGCGTGGAACCGGCACCATGCTTTTGCGTGCCGCGCGTCTACCCACAGCCGCGCAGACAGTAAGTACGGGTCCGCCAGCACCCTCAGTAACCCCTCAAGTGGCGGCCGGGCAAACATGTGCAGGTCCGTCTCCTCCTCCCCGGGCATCTTCCTCCTCGGGGCTACATGCACTTGCGCCCTCCGCTCCCCGGGGGTTCGCACCCACACCGTGAGGTGGTCCAGCCCTCCTTGAACCGCCAGCTCTGCCAGCAGCGGTACCACGCCGGCCCCCACCCAACCCCTCAGCCGGTCTATCCGCACCTGCATCCTCGCCACCCTGCGCAACGCGTCTGGGGTCGACAGCAGAACCGCCCGGCCGGGGAGCCGCTCATCGGATCCGGGGGTCTTGAGCAGCTCCCTGCGGATGTGTTGCGCATGAGGACCCGTCACGTCGAGTATGAACTCATTGCTCGCATACAACAGCGGCGTCGCGATGGCGTGCAGTGCTGGGTGCGAGAGGAGGACCGGCACTGGGTTAATGGGCGACGGTGTACATGGGCAGAGCTGTATCGGTGTCTCGCTTGTTACGAGAGGCTGAAGGATGAGGCTCAGGATGTCGACAGGAAGATCGAGGATAGTGAGGTTGTTGGCCTCAGTGCTTGTCATGATGACTCAGTTCAGAGTTGATGACTATGATTCCTCTGCCTCTGCTCTAAGTGAGTTTTGTAAGAACAGAGCGGTTGACATGCTTGTGCCCAAGAGTCAATCGGTAAAACTTAAGAATTAAGAAGCCTAGTATCGACTTCAATCCTAATTCAAGAAGGCATGCCGTTCAATCTGAACCAGGTGGCGAGTATGCAGTTGTCAGATGCAAGTCGCCGATTGGGTGGAAGTGGGCTAAATACACAAGTTGGGGTCCCCGCCATCTCCCCACGTCAGGTTACCTAATGGCGAGCTATCCACGAGAAGTCCCTTTCATGAGCTCACAGAGTTCCACGATAATTGTAGTAGTAGATGTTGAAAAAACTCAATTTTAGGTTGCATATATCTTGTTATTTTTTCCCCATCCTATTAAGCTTGGTAGTTGGCGCCTGGCGGACGGGATCGCGACACAATGGAAACAAGTAATAGACTTACACCAAGTAGGTAGTAAAACGCCAGCGCAGCCTCAACATGCATGGAGATGGACATGCACCTCAGCCAATACTTGACAACATAGTCCACATATCAGAAGATAATCTAAATTTAGGGAGAGAACCTACCGAGTTCCTCCTACCTTGGCATAGATTTATACTATTCTCATCCTAAGCTGCTTCTCATTTCATACTAATTCACAAAGGTCCAAGATAACCCAGGCACGTTCATACTTCATACGCGCTTATAACATAGCCATAGCGACCGCAGCGAGCATCGCGACCACGGCGACCACAACGACCATCGCGACCATCACGACCATAATAAGCATCACCTATAATGACTCTGACCTTGACGTCCAAATGACGACCATAATCGGAACCACGACCTTGGCTTCGACATATAGCGACCACAACTGATAAATCGTCAACACCTGCTCCCTACTTGAACTTCATAGAGAGTATAGTAGTCGTTCATGGTCACCAATGCAGTCACCAGTGTGATCGTCAAAGTGCGTATGCATAATTTCGGGTTCTTCCTAGTCGAGAGCCCAGTCAACGCTGTTCAAGTGCCCAGATCGACCGACTACCTCTAACTACAGTCGACTTCGTCGTCAGTTGACCCTTCCAAAATATCCTCGGCCCTCAGTAGTATTACAACATCGTCGATTCATCTTTCAAGATGATTCTGACCGTCCGTGTAACATTGGACCTTGATAGTCACAACCTGCGTTATCTCCCCAGCAGACCAGCCTTGAGCATATCTCAACTCGTTTCATCCAGCTTCCTTACTCTGACCCATCCTCTGCATTCACCCCATGACTCCGCAATTCCTCGTTCAGTTTCCAGATGATGTGGGTGTCGTCTCAACCTTTGCGTCTGCCTGGGTCGCAACATCCTCGTCGTCAGAGAGGATCTTGTTGAGTTCCTGCTGAGTGTCAATAACGGCAAGGCCAAATTTATTCAGATGCTATTGGCATTTACCTCAATTTGCGGATTTTTGACTGTGATTACTCGTCCGAATGCGCGCACCTTGTCATTCCATTCATGAATCTCCTGACCACCGCGATTGACCTGCTCTTCAATCTGAAGGGAATCAAAATGACTGCCGAACTCCTAGAAATGATCCGGGCTCGGCTCCGAGAACATAAGCTTTACTTTGTTGATTCCATCTCTCAGCTTCCTCATCTTTGCATCATTCAGTCTCTTCGCAACTTTGAGGATCATCTCCACCTCGTCGCTGAAGATGTCGGGGTGGCTCAGCTTCAAGCCCAGGAGACGGTCGAGGCGTTCGCTCCCTTTTTCCCATTGCTCAGCTAGCTGTTCTGCCGTTGCGAGGATGCGGTTGCATGTAGTAATGAAGGACGATTGATCATGGGGTGGTGTTGCCATAGTTGTGTCGTTGCCGGAAATGCTTACCGGGAGCAAGGAAGACAGCGGTAATGGTTGAAAGAGGCAGAGAAGTAGCAGATGGGATAGACAGAGACAATGAAGTTAAGGGTGAGCTTGGGCGCGCAAGTGTTATTGGGTTGTGATGTCAAAGGCGAGAAACCAGAGATGGCTTCTGGGCAAAAGAGAAACTCCGAGGTGATGGAGTAAAGGCTGCTCAAAGTCCCTCAGAAATAGGCGCAAGGGCGTGCGAATGATTCTGATAGTGCTTCGATGTCGATATATCGAGATGCCTTCAGGAAGAGAGGACTCAAGACTCTCTTTTGTATGGTTTTGGGGGTTGCTTCGTCTCCTCTGCTGTTGATGAGGTTGTTGTGAAGAGGAAGTCGGTGGGGGGTCACATTTTGGAGAGAGGAGCTGCATTTCTGATACCTTATTTCTGGTGATTTTCTAGTTCTCCTGGCTATGTCTGTCATTCTCCTGATTTTCTATGTGCTCCCAGCTTATGCCTAGAGTTGAAGGGACGGGCACATATTTACAGAAAAACATAATACTAAGCCAACGCTCTCGGTTTCCCAAGGCAAAAAAGGTCCCTGAATATAAACAATAAAATAATCAAAGGCTTATGATACTATTACTTCTTTTTATCTCTTATTTTTTGCTTATAATTAGGGTATTATGTGAGTATTCTTCACTGAGTGCAGACGTCCCGGTGTCTCAACTTTTTGTATGTCCAGGCGACGGGCTTACCAAGGTTGCGGGTTGTGGGGCAGACTGTGGGGCAGCGCACTACCTGAGGCACTACCAATTTTCACGTTTGTCCAACATCATGGCTCAAATCTCGCATGGCCAACGGCCATTCATCAGACACCACAAATCACATAAAGCATCAGGATATAAAATTAAGTTGGTAAAAAGGCATCATTCCATTTTTCCATTCTACCGAGTCTATGCTTAAATTCACAGGCCTTCATCCACTCATCGGGGCCCCCGGCCCAGTGAGCCCGCACCCGCCTTCGCTTTTCCCATGCAGCTTCTCATGTCATGACCGCCCAGGCCTGAGCGCGGCATCGTTGTCATCGACCCATGAACACAAACATGCAGAACTTTTCAAATGCCTCGGTATTTCCTTGTCCAATTACCGTAATGACAAAGGAAAACCTCCTCGGCCAGTCGTAAGCCTATGCCCTCGCGAGGCGTCGAGGGTGGCCTGGCTCATTGCTCATCATCCATAACCCTTTCATCTACACGGCTGCCATCCTTTTAAGCAGTATTGTGCATTTATCGGGAGGACATGGCCTTGGTGACAAGGCGCTTGAGGGCGAGCTCCTGCTTCTTGAGGTCCTCAGCAGAGCTGTCGCCGAGCTCAAGAGCAGCCATAGCGTCGCTGATGGTGTTCTCGATCTTCTCCTTCTGGCCTCGCTTGAGCTTGAGGGACAGAGTAGGATCGGAGACAATCTCCTCGACACGGGTGATGTAAGACTCAAGCTGCTGCTTGGCCTCGAATCGCTTCTGGAAAGCGTCGTCGTTGGTCTTGAAGGCCTCGGCGTCGCTGATCATCTTCTCAATCTCATCGGTGGAGAGCTTGCCGACAGAGTTGGCAATGGTGATGTTGGCGCTGCGGCCGGAGGTCTTCTCACTGGCAGTCACCTTAAGGATACCGTTGGCATCGACCTCGAAGACACACTCGAGAACAGCCTCACCAGCCCGCATGGGAGGGATAGGGGCAAGAGTGAATTCACCCAGGGAGGTGTTGTCCTCGCAGTTGACACGCTCACCCTGGTAGACGGGGAACTGAACGCTCTGCTGACCATCGCTGACGGTGGTAAAAGTTCGCTTCTTCAGAGTGGGAACTGACGTTCCGCGAGGAACAACGGGAGCAAAGATGTTGCCCTCCATGGCGACACCGAGAGACAGAGGGGCGACATCCAGGAGGAGGAGGTCGGCGGTCTCGGCAGAGGTGGCCTTTCCGGAGAGGATACCGGCCTGGACGGCGGCACCGTAGGCAACAGCCTCATCGGGGTTGATGCTCTTCTCAAGCTTCTTGCCGTCGAAGAAGTCGGACAGAAGCTTCTGGATCTTGGGGATACGGGTGGAACCACCGACAAGGACGATCTCGTCAACGGCGCTCTTCTCGATAGAGGCATCCTTGAGAACCTGAGCAACGGGCTCGATGGTACCGGAGAAGGCCTTGGCGTTAAGGTCCTCGAAACGGGCACGGGTGATGGACATGGTGAAGTCCTCACCATCGAAGAGAGAGTCAATCTCAATGGTGGCCTGGGCACCGGAAGAGAGGGTACGCTTGGCACGCTCGCAAGCAGTTCGGAGACGTCGGAGAGCACGGGCATCACCGGACAGATCCTTCTTGGTCTTGCGGCTGAACTCCTTCTTGCAGTGGTCGAGGAGGTTGGTATCGAAGTCCTGACCACCCAGATGGGTGTCACCAGCGGTGGCCTTGACAGTGAAGACACCACCCTGGATGTTGAGGAGGGAGACATCGAAAGTACCACCACCGAGATCGTAGATGAGAACGTTGCGCTCCTTCTCAGACTTGCCGGAGCCAAGACCGTAGGCGATGGCGGCAGCAGTAGGCTCGTTGATGATACGGAGGACGTTGAGACCGGCGATGGAACCGGCGTCCTTGGTGGCCTGTCGCTGGTTGTCGTTGAAGTAGGCAGGGACAGTGATGACGGCCTTCTCAACCTTCTTGCCAAGCTTGACCTCGGCAATCTCCTTCATCTATTTGGAGGGGTCAGAATTTATTTTTGCTCGAGCGTCGCTTCGCTAGTGCGGGGGTGGGGAAAATTGTGATGGAGGGGTATTTTGGCTTACCTTGGTGAGAACCATGGAGGAGATCTCCTGGGCAGAGAAGGACTTCTTCTCGCCGAGGTACTCGACCTCGATCTTGGGGGTACCGTTGTCATCGATGATGGTGAAGGGCCAAGACTCGATGTCCTTCTTGACGGTAGGGTCATCGAAGCGACGGCCAATCAGACGCCTGAAAATTTCAGTCAGATGGTGTTTTTTTTTTTTTCGCGCGGATCGAACGAGAGCAAAATACTCACTTGGCATCGAAGACAGTGTTGCGGGGGTTCATGGCAGCGTTGTTCTTGGCGGCCTCACCGATCAGACGCTCCTTCTCGGTGAAGGAAACGAAAGAAGGGGTGGTGAAAGAACCCTGCTCGTTGGCGATGATCTCGACATTGGTACCCTCGTACGTAGCAACGCAGGAGTAGGTGGTACCTGTGAGCAGACGTCGTTAGCATCGATAGTCAAAGAGTTTTGATGGTTGCTGTGTTGTTGAGCCTGTGTGTGATTTTTGCCCTTTGACGCCCGACGAGGGCATCGCGAGCGCACAAATCATCACGACGACGTCGCAGCGGCAACAGCAGCAGCAAAACTGAACATCAGAAACTCACCCAGATCAATGCCAATGGCACCATCATACACTTCGTCAGCCATTTTGTCTAGTCTGAAAGGCTTTTGGTTGAAGAAGGAAAGAAGGATGAAGGGAAAGAGGAAGAACGTGGGGTTTCGAGAAAGAAATTCTCCCAACCAGATTTTGTGAGCGGGCGCTGAGAATAAATTCGGGAGGGGCCCTGGGCTTGTGAACTTTTTTTTCTGCCGGGTGGGGCTGTGGTAGGCTGTGGTGGGCTGCCAGAGATCCCCTCCACTAATCCTATTAGGGTAAGGTCTCCTCGCCTGAGGAGGTTCTGAGTTTTTCAGGGCTCCAGTTCTTTTTTTTTTTTCCTCGTCGTTGCGGCGGCGCCTGGGGCAACGGAAAGATTTTGTGAGGGCGCTTGTGGTTGAGAAATGGGAGACGAGGCAATTCTATCCGTCAGCCGGAGATGGTTTGTTTTTGTGGCAAGAAGCGGGCATCCTTGTCAGGTTCTATCTTACGAGGCCTTGTGCGGTCGCTGAATCACGAGCAAAAGTTCATGATTACCTAGGTATTGGACGTAGGTATATTTTCTAGTTATTTTTTGTGTGTAAGTACTTGTGCGTGGCTAGTGCTCTTGAACCCCCATTTCTCGTGACGGCAAACGCTGCTCCCACTTCCGCCTGAGACTCGCCTCAACAAAGAGACATACATACACCCAGTGGCGACGAACGAATTAGCCGCATCTCGAACCAATTTTTTTCTTCTTCCCCTCTCCCTACATGCGGGATGGCAATCACTACTTGCTGCAGTACAACCTAGGCTAAAACGGCAACGCCGAGTAGCGAGCGAGTCGCTTCCTCAGGCTGTGTGTGTAATCTAGTTGCCGCTTTCGGAGCCGCGGCGGCTAGGAGCAGCCAGCCATGGTCAACTTACTCGCTCGCAACCACAACGTTCGAGGCAACCGATTTTCTGACTCGTGGGGCTGCGTTGCCTCCTGAGAGGTTATATGCAAAAAATCATCCTGGATGGGTTTCGGACTGATTCTATTGGCTGAGGAAACGCTCCGAGTCAACGGCTGCAGCCAAGTTGTCAGAAGTGCCGCCACAAGATATCGATTTCTTCTAGGCACTAGACTAATGAAGTTGCTGACAGTTGAACTCGAATGTTCTACGTAGATGACTTGTCCAACGAGTCAACCGACGCCACAGGCTTCCGAGGGAGGTTCCGCAACAGAGACGGGCCAAAGGCGAATGAAGGGCATGACCGATAACTCGTTTACTTGAGACTTGCTCGACAACGGAAAGAACAATAGGTTTCATTCAGGCAACATTTGCCAGATAGTGTAGCCAATTTTCCCCCAAAAAAATTACTCGAGA
Organism: Fusarium liriodendri; assembly: GCA_023509735.1. Taxonomy (NCBI): domain Eukaryota; kingdom Fungi; phylum Ascomycota; class Sordariomycetes; order Hypocreales; family Nectriaceae; genus Fusarium; species Fusarium liriodendri. The sequence continues at coordinate 6,780 of JALLKD010000452.1, read as the reverse complement.
GTTGGTTTCAGGAAAGCCACCTATGGATGTTGAAACAGTGCAAAACAACGAGGTTCCGTCAAGCTATCCATCTGTAAAAAATTGAGGCTTCACTGCAATTTTAGACCCTCACGAGACAAATACGATGAAAACAGGTATCATGAACGCCTTGCCCTGAGACACCAGCGAACTTGAGAACACGTTCCTATCCGTGAATTCCAGAGATCCTTTTCGTCCAAGGACGTCTTACTTGGCCGTCAAGCCCAACTTCTTTGCCTCAAGCGTCACAACCTCTGCAATAGTCTCCTTCAACGACACCCCCTTGGGTTCCCATCCCAGATACTTCTTGGCCCTCTCGGCCTCACCCTTGGAGTTGGCGCCCCACGACTCGGCCGACACCAACCCGAGCTTGGAAACCACCTCGAGCGGCACCGACTTTGTCTTGAGGTTCGGGGCGTACCCCTGACGCCTCGCCTCGTCGGCGATCCACGCCGCGATGTCGGCCCACACGTGCTGGCCGCCCCGGGCAAAGTAGTAGGCGTTACGGCCAAAGATCTCGGGGTTGCTCCGCTTGGATGGGTCCTCTGCTGCGTCGACGAATCTGCTGAATAGGTCTGCAAGGTCGTTGATGTTGACGTTGTCCCACTCTGTCTTGCCGGCCCCGATGACGGGTGCGTAGCCTAGTTGGAGACTCGCATGGGCGAGGTTGGGGACTTGAATGCTGCGCTTGTTGACAGGTCCGCCGCCTGTTCCGTAGATGGTTGGAGGAGCTATGATGATAGTCTTGACAGCGTCTGAGTTAGCTCCCTGGACGATCTTGTCGACATCTCTGTGCATGGCCGAATCCGGTAGGGTCAGAAGACGGTCGATGTCGTCGATATCGTTGTACTTTTGCTCCGCGATAGGTCCCTCGCCAAAACGCTTGTTGTCAAAGTCGTACCAGGTCAGGATACCAGTACCTGACAGATGGATCCAGTATCCTGGCTTGTCTGCTGTATGGCCAGCGGCGAGGCCCTTGGCGATTGCCTCGGCAGCAGAGACGGTGTCTGCTGATTCTGCCGTGTCTGAAGTAAATGTTAGTCGGAGATCTCGATGTCACAGGCGTGTAGTTCATACGGATGACAATGTCGGCTTCAGCAGCCGCTTTCTCGATCACATTGGTGCTGTTGAGGTCGCCGTACACAAACTTGACGTCGGGATACTTTTCGGAAACAGCCTTTGCGCGCTGTTCACTACGGACAAAGAGTTCGTACTCGTAGTTCGGGTGCTTCTCGTAAATCTTGGCAAAGGCAGCGCCTCCGATGAAGCCTGTAGTGGGAGCAGTTAGCAACCGAGACGTAATGATTGATCCTCTGTGTCATACCAGTGACTCCGGTTCTAAACAGCAAGTCAGCTTCTGTTGGACATTCTTGATTTCTAGAAGCAATGAGGCAGCACTTACAGAAAGATCTTGGGCGCCATTTTGATGTTGTTGTTTGCAAGTTAATGTCTGCTCTGACAGTAGATGAGGGGTAAGAGTGTTGTCTTGGAAACACAAACCCAACCAAAAACCAGCGAGACAATACAATTTATGCCATTTCACATGTTACTCTACTACTCTACGATTTCTAATCAACGGTGCAGCTGAGGATTGTTCATCACTTCATTTTAACGTCAAGGCTTCCCACAGTGGGAAAGCTTGGTAAGCGGGATTGACATCAATGACGGTATGTCGTGCTGAGGTGTGGGTATTTACTGCAACCACACGAGGTGATTGGCGATCAGGGGGACGCTTCGGGAAAGGTATGCTTGCATGTTTCGGGACGGTAATTCCGATGCAAGTGTTCGTTCTTGATGGAGTTGAAGTTGTTGATGATGGCTAATTACCCTAGAGATGCCATCACGACAATCAGGTTTGTAGATTGAGCTAGGGTACCTGACTAGTAACACCCGTACATGTTTCCCAAGATGGAGCTATCAAATGCTAACCTGATGGCCCCTGTCTATCAATACAAAGTGCGTAATTGTCCACGCTATTGTCAACAACAATCGGCATTACCAGCATCTGCATGTTGACATTTACAACCAACACCATCTCCATCATTATGAAACCCTCATAATCCTTCCAAGCAAGCCAAAAGTAACAATTACCGCCCCAGACGCACGTAATCCCCAAACCAAGCACCACATGCTCTACCCATGGAAACCTAACTCAAGCCTCCCCCCTCCATCCCAGGCGGGGCCGGCGATAGTGTCAAGCCCGAACCGCGGGGGATAGCAAATGGCACCAATGATGCAACGCAAACCTCAGCGAGTGCTTGTCTTTGCTTTTTGCTGATACCGAGCAAGATATGGATTGATATGGTCTGTCTTCCCCTCACTGTGATGTGATCTACCGTCATGGCTACTTAAGGGACGACATCCCCCAGACTGTCTCTCCGCTCTTTTCTCTTGCTTCATCACATCCATCTTTGCTCACTCGTCTTCACAGAGATCTTGTATCCTCCACAACACTCACCAGTCTCGGACACCTAAGCAACCACAGCTCATCACCAACATAAGCAAGTCATCATGCCTGACGACTACACCTACAAGAGCTCCGGCACCAACAGCCAGGTACGCCCATCCAACACTGTCCCATCCTGACGGTGATGTTGACGCTAGACCAGGGCAACCACTACTGCGCCCGAGACTACGGCAGCAGTGCCACCAACTCCAACTCGTACCACTACTCCAACTCGTACGTCTCCCTCTTGATCTTCAAGACCACCAACTGACCTTGGACCAGCAATGGATCGTACTACTACTCCAACCCCAATGGCAGCACCTACTACAACAACGGCCAGGGTGATTCGACCTACACTGCTCCCAGCGGAGACAGCTACACCTCCTCTGACAGCAAGAAGTGATGATGAGACCTACATCTGGAGCTGATGAAACGAGAGAGAGAGGAACACAACTTGCGACATCATGATTGCAGTAAATCACAATCGGGAAACGGGAATGCGTCGGCAGTCTGGTAACTTGCGCGTCTATGGGCCCTAGACCAACTCAGTACATAATTCCTCGGGATAAGCCCGTTCATCTCCATCTCTCCCTCCCATTTGTGGCCATCATAGAAAGAAATCCATACAAGTAAAAAGCCGAAACCTGGCTTGCCTCCTTTCCCCATGTCCGTCCCCATGTCCATCACCATATGCATCCCCACGTCCGCCCCTGTGTCCATCCCTATGTCCGTCCCCATGTTGCGTCCCCATGTGCAACCGTGATAAGACATACAATCAAAAAGAACCGAAGCTAGGCCTCTCTAGGGAATCCATATCTCACGACCCAGTTCTCACCCCATCACTTGATATGTGCATATGGGGTCTTGTGTCTGTGAAATCATCACGCTCATACCCTCTGGCCCATGTTATGTGGTCAATGTCATCTGGCCATACCATCTGGCCATGTTGCATCGCCCATGTTCTCTTCGGCCACGTCGTCTGGCCTATGTTCTCTTTGACTGGGCATGTAGTATGCCCATGTTCTCAAGCTTTGTCGTCAGCCCCCGTTGCTTGGGTAGGCTTTTCTGTCATGATTATCGATAATCCCAAAAACGAATCCATACAAACACCTCTCGATCTCTCAGAATCTCTCCGATTTAACGGCGGTGGACCGCGTAGTAGACAACAAGTCCGGTGATAAGAGCAGGGTACAGAACGGCAAGAGCCAGAAGCAGGTACTTGAGAGTACGACGCTGGGTGGGGGTGAGAGTGTGCATCTCTCCCTCGGTGGCCCAGGGGATCATGGCGTCAAGCTTGTTCCGGATCGCAAGCACACCAATGAAAGGGAACATGATTGTCAGGATGACAATGCTCACAAAGATTCTCTTCTGTCGGTGGTCTTCAGCGTCGTCAGGCTGCTGGCGACGGCGGAGGACGTTGCCCCAGGTAAAGTCGACGAGTTCGACGCCCGAGCGGTCACCGCGTCCATTGTCCGATCGCCTGCCAAAGGTGCTGGCCGGGCCGCGTCTGAATCTGGGCTCATCTTCGCTGAAGCTGTTGAAGGGCTGAATGTTGTCACCGCACCATCCTCTGTTGGTGCCGAATCGACTATCAGTCCCGGTGCTTCCAAGGATAGCAGAAGATGGGATAAGCATCTCAGTAATACGCTCGTTGGCTGTATGCGAGTTAGCATATAGTTCAAGTTGGTGAGTATGTTCTCAACTTACAGTTTCGGAACAGACCGTTGTGGTTGGTACGCTTAGGGTGGTGAGCAGGAGCAGGGCGTGGAAGAGTAGACCCCGAAGTGGGAGTCAGAGGAAAGGTGGCAGAGCTGGGGCTACCAAGGGGGCTGTTCATGCTTCCACCAAGCTTCTGGGCGGCGAACGCGGCACCAGTCACAGTGTGGTCCTCCTCACCTCGCGCCATGCGGAAGCGCTGGAGCATAGCTGCCTCAGGGAGACTGATGAGGTCCATGTGGATTGTCTCTGTCTTCTTGAGAAAAGCGTCATGAGGGACGTGAGGCCGCTTTCTTCCCTGGAAGTCGCGCTTGTACAGTGGCTTGTCCAAGATAGTGGGAGGAGTCTGAGGAGGCTCCCGTCCGAGGGTCTTGTTGACTCGAGGCCAGCTGAAAAGTCGCTCGGCGTTTGAAGATTCACCATTTTCGTGAGCCTTGGAAGGACCTGCATCCGAACTGAGGGTCTGGTAGCTATCACGGCGTTCTTCATCCAGGAGAAGACTTCGGCGCTTGGCAGTCTGTCCATGTCCGTCCTTACGAAACAAGCCTGCCAAGGACGCAGGGGTTCTGGGTGGTGACTGAACCAAGTTGCGAGTCGCATTCTGAGCAAAGAGCCCGGGACGCCCTGTCTGAGGGACAAGAACGGGGAGTCTCGATGGCTTGTCGTTGCGAACACGGTAGGATCCGGTGTTGACATCGCGAGAAGGATGCTGGATGATTCTGTCCATGGACCCATACTCGTAGAGGTGATGGTTCCGCTCCGTCGTGTCAGAAACATCAGCAAGACTCCTTCCAGTACCCTTGGCGATGCTATCATGGAATTCCTGGCGCATCGAATCGTAAGGGTGAGCTTCAGTAGTTACAGTCTGCCAGTCGGCCTCGGTGCCCGCCTGAGTCTCGGCCCGGTTCTTCAGCAGTGTGACAATCTCGCCGTCCAGTCGGCGGTCCTGAATGGGCTCAGGAGATGGCTCTTCCTCGGGCTGTCGACCGACGGGAACCTTTACCTGTTCGTCGACATTCTAGGCCGATCGAATAGCCGCAGAGTTGTAGAAGGAGCCAACATGACCACCATGCGGATAACCCTTTGGAGTGTGGCTCTCAGGGGACTGTGGCACGCTGTAGTTCGAATAGGTAGTTTTGCCGCTATGGTGTAGCGCGTCACTTACGTCCCGTTCGACTGAGGAGCGCAAAAAGTCCGAGTACCTGTCCCCGTCGTAATGGAAGGGGTCTCCTTGGCTGCTGCTGGTGATAGCAGAGGCTCTCTTGAGTGTGTCAGGATTCTGAACTCGCAGACCCTGTGGCATTGGAAGATCGTCTTCATCTTGCAGAACTTCTTCAGCTCGTTCACCCTCGCAGTAAGTCGTGTCAGGCTCAGCTCCGTCAGAGTGAAGAGCTTGCTTGTGACCCTTTCTCTCCTTCTTATCCAGCTCGCTGTAGAGGCTAGAAGAGGATTGGAAAGTGCGCAAACGCGGAGATGACGCTTGCTCTGGTCGCACCGACGGCTGGCGAACGGGATCGCGACGCGAGGCAGAGTTAGAAGACTCCGCTGGCTGTCCCCAGCTCATAATATGCGGGTGGACGATTGCATCAGTCTTGGAACTCTTCGAAGGTGTGGCCGAAGCGAAGTTCGACTTTCCCTGACGTCTCTGGGCCTTGGTTGTGACCTCTGGGTAAGGTGCAAACTCATCATCTGCAGCGACGGTTTCCCACTCGGAAGCGGCTCGATCATCACGATCATCTCCGAAGGAGTTGGGACTCTCAAAGCAAGCCATCTTGGCTTTGACATTGCTGGATGGAGTGCGTGATCCCTGATCATTGATGAAACCACGAGGACGAGGAGTCTCGCTCTTGGGAGTACGAGACTTGACATAGGAATAGTCCTTGGTTTGAACATCCTCATCGAGATTAGAGCTCGCAAAGGGATCCGAGTGATAGGAGACTGAGGTAGCGGTGGTGTTACCACCACGCCGCCCACCTCGGCCCGAATGATCACTCTTTGGTGAGAGGAGCGACTATAAAGGTTAGCATGCCGCGGCCTCGCCGGTCGATGAGTAGGTGGAAACTTACATTTTCGTGATGAGGATTCATGATTGGAGTTTTAAGCACTTGAGTGCTTGTAGTGAAATGGGCTTGAAAACGATGGCAAAGACTCTCTGTGGTGCTTGCAGTGGAATGATCTTGAAGATAGTGACAAAGATCTGCCGGTGTTTTGAAGGGTGTCTTGAAGGGTGTCTTCAAGATGATTTCAAAGAGTGTCTACCAATATCTTGGAGATAATAGCAGAAAACCTGCTGGTGCTTTCAATAGGGTCGTTCAAATAGGATCGATTAAAGACAAAAGTAGAACGTGTTGAGGAGCCTTTGAAACGCTCACAATAGGATTATCGCATAAGCCTAGAAGCTGCAACCAACCAGAGCGTTCTTAAGAAGAAGATGCCCTAGTTGAAGCCACACCTAGGGTGCGCGAGAAACCGTGGCTACCGTGATGCGATGCAGAGGGATGGTGTTTTGCGAGGTGAAAAAGGTGAGGGTGTTGGGGATGTTTTGGGGGGGGGAGGGGGGATTTGTTATTGCGGTAGGGACAAAGTATGGCATCCTAAGG